>PVJH01019725.1:0-40341 GCA_004026705.1 Nesogale talazaci
GAACTTGTTTCTTCCACCACAGAGTGGTTTTTCCTTTTAAAATCCCATGGTACTTTTGATAGTCTTCTCCAGCACCACAATTCAAACTCATTAATTCTTCTTCAGTCCTCTTTATTCCGTGTCCAAATTTCACATGCTTATCAATCAATGTAGAATACCATAGATTGAACCAGGTGCACCTTAGTCCTCAAACTAGAATTATTATTGCTCTTCAATACTATGACGCAATTTTATGTAGCAAATTTACAAACTTCCAAATATAATTTGATCTTTGGAGGCCTACTTCCATGAGCATTGATTGTAGAGCTAAGCAAGACGAAATTCTTAACAGCATCATTTTTTCTTTCCATTTATCATATTACCTGTTGGTCCAATTAGGAAGACTTTGGTCTTCCTTAAGTTAAGTTGTAATCCACACTGAAATACAATCTTTTATCTTAATCAGCAAGTGCTTCAAGTTCTCCTTATTTGACAGTTCTATACTGTCTATATCACGGATTGTTGATCAGGTTTCCTCCAATCCTGATTTCACATTATTTTCTCGTATAATCCATCTCTTCTGAAGATTTGCTCAACATACAGATGAACAAATATAGTAAGAGGGTAAAACCATAATGAATATTGTACTTTGTTTTAAATCATGCAGCAAGTTGTTGTTCTGTTTGCACCACTACCCCGTGACAAGTTTCTCATGCATGCAATGAAATGTTCTGGAATTTCCATTTTCTTAAGGTTGCCCACAGTTTGTTATGGTCCACAGAGTCAAATACATAATCAATATGACACAAGTAACCATCTTTCTGATATTCTCTAATTTGAACCAAGATTCATCTGACATCAGTAATTATATCACTTGTTTCACATCCTCTTCTGAATCCATCCTGAACCATTGGCATCTATCCATATACTCCTACAATAATTGTTCTGTGATCTTCAGCAAAATCTTTCTTGTGTGTGAGATCAATGATATATTTCTATAGATTTTAAGCATTCTCTTGAGTCACTCTTCTTTGGAATAGATACAGATATGGATCTCTCCCTGTCAGTTGGCCAAGTTTCTCTCTTCCAAATTTCCTGGGATCAACAAGTGATGTTTCCAATACTTCAGCTTATTGAAACATCTCAATGGCTGGGAAGTGAGAGTCACTTCCTAGAGCTTGGTTTGGGGCACAGATATTCAGTGTATTTTTAATTTCTTCCTTCAGCATGTTCGGTTCTTGCACAGTTATTTTTGACAACTAGTTATTTTAGTTACAGTGAATCTGCATATACTTTCCATCTTCTTTTAATTCTTCCTGCATCATTCAATACACAACACCATAGGGTTAGAATGTGTAAACTCAAGAACATTTAGTGGGTTTGAGTGAAGACCTTGTGGTTAGCATACCTCTGTTTAGCCCATGACCCAGTCAAGTTTCCTTTTTACATCATATCTACACCTAAAAATAGTTATCTGCTTTCCTAGTGGAAATATAAGTGAAAAAGTTAGTATTGCAATTATAAGTACTTTTGTCCTCAAGCACATAATGTGGCAAAACACAAAGGATGAAAATTGAAATATATTTTAAAATAGACCAAAAGAAGGGAAAAGTTCTCATTTAATGAGAATTCCCTGAGATTTCTCATTGACATCTGTAATTTACAAATATTTTTAAGAGACAATTCTCACAGCAAGCTAGAATAATCGGCAATTTTTCTAAAACCCATTTCATATGCAGAACAGCAAAGCAACTGCCCTGATTTATCAGTATGACCCTGGCTGACTCATGATCGAAGGCATTTATTCCGATAGCAAAGCTCTTTCTCCTGACTCCATCTGACCTTTGCTGTTCAGAGTTCTCATGGAGTCACTTCTGACTCAACCTCATCTCACGTGTGGAGAGTATCCACAGTATTTTCTAGATTGGGACTATTCAGGAGTGGATTGTCAGACCTATATTTCAAAGTCTCAGAACCTATTTGAATTGCTAATTATTTTGCTTGTAATTCAGCACGTAACCATTTATGCTACCCAGGTTTATATCTGCTAGGTATAGTGACTGTGTAGGTACACGTATAGTAGGGAAACACATTCATTGACACACTATGTAGATACAAAAGCTTTATATAATGAGTAATTGCATATTAAGAAAACAACCCAGGCCAGTCTAGATCAAGTCCATAAGTCCGATATTAGTCCATATGTCTGATATCTGTCTGAAAATTCCTCTTCAGACTCATGCAACACATGCGATGATACTGAGTACAGGAAATTTATAGGTTCCAGTGGTGGTGAAAGCATATTAGCACTAGCATGGGTCTCCACATGGCTTCTCCTGCTCCAAGACTCTGTTTTTATCAGTGTAGCTTCATGTGACTTGTCAACAGGAATGTCACACTGAGAGACAAAGCAGAGTGAGAGAGTGTATCTGACTTCCAGTGAGTGTGGTGCCTCCAAAAT
Source organism: Nesogale talazaci (assembly GCA_004026705.1). Taxonomy (NCBI): domain Eukaryota; kingdom Metazoa; phylum Chordata; class Mammalia; order Afrosoricida; family Tenrecidae; genus Nesogale; species Nesogale talazaci. Next base: position 2,441 of record PVJH01019725.1, read on the forward strand.
GAATTCATCAAGCTGTGACTTGATTGACAGGCTAAACACCACCTCTCCACTAAATAATGTCAAGTTAACACCTTGATTATATAACTACCACACTGACTCTGGGGAAAATTTATAATGATATGGAGACAATCTTCTTCTCTGAGTTAAAAGTGCTGGAGAAACAGAGGAATGTGAAGCAAAATACGTGTTTTTAGAGAATGTTGGATGTGTAATGATATTATTTAATTTGATAAACAATAAAGTTTCACTGAATTACAAACACAGCAAAAACTAGTCAAGTAGAGTTTATTGAGGATTTCAAGGTTATAATACAATGGTTATGTCTTAGCTGTGCTCATTTCACAACCAAATTGTGATTAAAATGGCAGTTTCAATTCAAATTTTGCAAAAGAACAGAGCTCAGTGTAGGGCAACATTTTCTACTTTATTATTCTGAAAAAAAGAAAAGAAAAGGAGAAATACTTATAGAGCAGCTCTCCTTTAACGTCTGGAATAAACATTGCAGAATTATTTAATATTGATAGTTGAAATGTGCTTCTTAATTATGCAAACAGCACTAGCATTCACTACAAAGACATTTCTCTTCTCATTCTTTCCTTCTATGACCATTTCTGACTCTCAACAAGTTAATTTTGACTAAGAGCAACCCTATGTAGGGTTTCTGAGACGGTAAGCTTTTGAAAGTAAATGGCCTCATCTCTCTCTTGGAATGTCTGGTGGATTTAAAGTACCAACCTTGTGGTTAGTAGGCAAATGAATAAATAAAAAGTTATCCAAACAATTTGCATTGGGAAGGAATTAACTTTCGAATAGTAGAATAGTGTCAGACACAGAAGCTATTTAGTCCATGCTCTTCTAAAATAGCCTAATGTGCATATCTATCTATCTCTGACACAAAAATTCAGCTGAAAAAATGATGTCATTAGTAAGCAGACTTGTATATGATCACCTAGAAGAGAAAGCTGATGAAATAACATTGGTGGAAAATATAGAAAATGGAATACCATAGCCTTGGAGTGGCAATTAGAGATCTTTCTGGAAAATGAATACAATGTGCTGTCTGAGGCTAAAACTTTGCTTCCAAGCTATAACACTATGGTGCACTCGAAATACTATCCACTGTAGTTGGTTAAACATTGCTAACTAGAGTTGGGCTGCTAACTGTAAGAAAGAATTTCAAGCCCATCAGTAACTCTGCTGGAAAAAGATGAGGCTTTCTGCTCCAAAAAGATAAATATTCTTAGAAATCTCAGGGAGCAGTTCTACTCTTCCTAATAAAGTCAATATGAATCAGACTGAGGTTACTGATCCTGGGGCATGTTTTGATAGCGATCCTTTCCTGTTCATTATTTTATCATTGCAATTACTATTTAACCTAAAATTCAGCCTGGTTCAGTTTGATGACACTGTGTGATAATTTCAATGCAAACATACATATCTAAATGACATTCAAGAAAATACTGTTTCTAGTGCATATTTTAATAGTTCATAGAATGTATAATGATGTTTATGAGAATTAGGCAGTCTACAGAAAATAACTGTGCATAAATTCCATATATAAAAGAAAATGATGATTTGATCTTGAATTGTATACAAAGACCATTTTCATCAGATGTTTACAACTTAATTTAAGAAGCAAATTGTTAGGTCAGCAATTTTAAAATGTATATATGGATTAATTTTAAAATTACTTATATATATATACACATACATAGCCTTCGTGGCCTTATGGCGGATATCAAGTATAACAACATAAATTAGGGATATATTAGGCTGATAATTCCATCAGAATTTCAAAGAACACATTTGTAATGATATTCTATGATGCAACAAAGTGATCAGCCAAATTCAAGTATTAGAATGGTCACAAAAATGTGTATATGTAGGTATCTGTTATCCACTGTCATAAAGCTTTGTGGAAATGTGCTTGATAATATGCTATTGTTTGCTTGTTTAAACATTATTTTAAAAATATTTCTTCCTGAATGAATCATTAAAGTAAATTCAACTTGTTTATACTCTTTCTCATAGTTATAGAAAAATAATGTCTTGCAAAACCTCATCAAAATACACGACAGGTTCATAGAGCTTATTGAGAGTTACTAATCAGAATGGAAATTATGATATTAACATTTCTAATGGCAGTTTAATTTCTGCTATTACGTTATATGTTTGACTTTATATGAAGAAGTAGCAACCAATCACTTAAGTATCAAGCTGAGGCCAGGTCAATGTTTAGAGGTCTAAACCAACCCTCAGATAAGCGATAAGACAATTATCCCAAGGGATACCAATCATTTTATCTAGGTAAATTGTAGCTTTCCTATCAAGATATTTCTGTAGTTTTAATTTTTTTTAGGATAGATCATTTGAATCTTGATTATGCTGTTGTGCTTTGTTGAGGTGTTGAGGTGTTTTGTTTTTTTTTAACATATGTCAAGTACACATGCACTGAGGGTTGACTTGGCTCTAATTTGTAGGAAAGCAGTCCTCAAAGTGACCACGTTGTTCTGAAATATTTTAAATACTTATTATTTAAGTATTTAAATAATCAGATCATCAGACCTTTCTCTCCTGGAGCTGTTGAGTGTGTGTGTGTGTGTGTGTGTGCGTGTGTGTGGGGGGGGGCTGTTTGCCAATCTTTCAATGAGCAATTGAAATATGATCTGTTTTTACTATGAGCATTTCAATTTGATCAGGGCTACTAATCATTATTAATCCTGCTTCAACCTGGATTATATTCTAAATATTCACCTACTTTATTACTTTATTAAATAAAACTCATACTTACATTAATAACAAACCTATAAATATATGAACATAGAATCATTTCCCCATCATCACATATAAATATATTTACACATATACATTCCTGTATTTAGACTTCTGTAAATGTCTTTGCCTCCTAGTTCTTTCCTCTATTTCTTTTTACTTTCCTCTTGTTCCACTATCATGCTCGGCCTTCATTTGGGTTTAAGAACTTTCTCCTGCTTACATTGCCGTTGATAAAGCCCTATCAAGCCTCCTGCACCCTCCTTGCCACCAAATTTGGATCACTTTTATTCCCTCGTTACTGGGTTTGTTAACCCCACTTCCTTCCCCCACCTCCCATGTTGTCCAAAACTGTCTGTCCCATGTTGCTTTCCCCTCCAGCTTGTTTACCCAGCCTATTTTATCTAGGTATACAGGCAGAGATAACAATAAGCTCAAAAACAAGACATAGCAAAGCAATGCAACAAGAGAAAACAAAATAAAACAACAACAACAAAAGAGGGACAACAAAGGAAAACCTGTAAACAAGTGTTCCAAGATGTGAATGCAACAAATGTGCATGAAGCAGGGAACCTGTAGAGATTTCTGAGGGGCAGGTGCCAATCCCAATTAAGTGGACAATCTGCCCACCTTCCCGAATAATTTACTACAGAGGACATCACTGAAACTACAGGTCAAGGAGAACACATGTAGCACATGAAGGGAGAAGAACAGAGAGTGGAGCACATTCTGGTCCACCAAGCCTTGAGGACTATATCCCTGCTCAGAGCAGCCAATGCACAGAGAGGACCATATGGCTGGCCACAGTAGGAGACATGACACCTCTCACTGACCGATAGCACTATAGAGGACATAATTGGAGACACAGTGTGGAAATTGTGTCCGTTTTGACCCCATCACACCGAGGCAAAACACTAGTGGGTGTGCACTTTCAACAGGGGCCTGTTGAATGGAAGAGGGATTCAATCAATTTCATTATTTGAAGGGTGGGGTGGCTGGATGGAGGAGATGCCAACGTCTCATCACAGCCAATATACTTATACAATCTAGTATAAATGAAATGAATGTTTATAATGACCAGTTTGAACCTGAGTTTGTCAACCTCACCTCCATGTTTGTATGTCCTTGAGAAGATAGTCTACAGCATGAGAGATCATTCAGAGAACACACCATCGATTAAAAGCACAGATTTAAGGCTCGTTTGAGTAACAGAGCCCCTAACAAAATGGTTCATGTAGAAACTACTTGTACTGACTGTAAGGCTGGTCCGTTGTGGCCATTTTGGCCTGACCCCTCCCTCTCTCCTTGGAACTGACATATGGCTAATGCAGTCATTCCCCTGGCTATTCTTTCTCTCAACCTGATAAGTTCCTCCACACATAGCCTGCTTTGTTCTCAGCCCCTTTGTACCCGGATCGCCTACACCTAAGACCAAGATGATGTTGTACTATGTACCTCCAATCCCCAGTTCCTTTACATTAAATGGACACTACGCTCCTGCCCAAGTGCTCCAGGGCTATAAGACAGCAGCCATCTTGCCTCTTGACACAACTCCAGTGTCCGCATCCCCTCAGACCACAGGACCTCACCCAAGCTAGTACCTCCTCAAAAAGATTTGTCTGTTTTTACTCTAATTCGGTTCCCATTTGTCTCCTGTGGCATTCTATCACTTTACACTGGCATCTATCAGTTGAGTCTCTGAACTATAGAAGGACAGTTCTTAGCAAATAAACCCTTTCAAGGTAAAAATGACCTCATTGCAGTTCTGACCAGAAGTCCAACAACAAATCATAAAGTCTACAGTCTTATTGGCAAAATTAATATACGGTGTCTCAAAGTAACTGCGCTCAAGGTTAAGAGTGATGCATAGTCCATTTTTCTATTTTACTGGAATTTTATATGTTCAATTCATGAATTAGAAACTCTAGGTTTTCATTCCTCCGAACTGAAGACACCATGTGCCATAGGCTCAACTTCTGCTTCTCCCTCTATTTTCTTCAAACAGAAACATTTCTCTCAAGTGTCTAAAATTCCTAGAAGGGAAATTTTTCAGAGGCAGCCACTTCTTCAGAATAGTCCAATGACACCTGGCCTCTATTAGGCATAAATTTCCAGGCACTCAGTTCATTTTGGGCTTGTTCCAGTTTGTCATTCATTTTTAGGAAAAACAGGTGGATTGCTGGGTCCACCATGGAGTTGATCTCATTTGGGCAATGGTAGGCTGCTAAACTTGCTAGAGGAACTGGATTTGGGTAGTACACTCTTGCATCTTTTGTTCCTTGAGTGCTAGTCTCATTACAAGAAGGCTCTCCATTCTGGTATACTCTTGCTGTTGTTGCTTTAGTTTTTCTTCTGATTCCCTTAAGACAGTTACATCATTAGACTTGAGATCTGTGTACTTGCCCACCAAAGCTCGCACATATGCTTCATACTGCTTCCATTTTAGAATCAATTCATCTCATGCCATAACATTGAAATCTCTTTCACTCAGTCGAAACTTTTTGGGAAGAGGATCTTTGTTGGTCATCTTGAATCTCCGTAGATAGCCTGCTACCAGTCGCACAGGCCAGCGCCAGGTTAGCACTGCAGTGACCAGGCCCCATTGCAACTCTGCCACTCAGGCTTTTTATATTTGCTTTTCATACTTTCTTTTTCTTTTTCTGTTTCATTAGCTCAAGATTTTTTCATTTTTCTTTAAAACAATATGTAAGGGAAGTAAAGTATCTGACTATATGTATAAAATATCAGTGTGGACTTAATTTGAATATAGATAGCATAAATATGAAATAATGGTCAATTCAGTTAATTTTTCACCCATCATCTTCAATAACTAATGCTACATATCACAAGTCTATATCAATACATTTATTATTCATTTAACTGCACTTTTTTCTCTCAAATCTCTCTTCTTTTATTCTGTTTGTGTTCATTAAAAGTCTTGACAGTATTTGGAATCAGATATGGTGTAGCAATTATTTCAAGTTTCTTGCCCTTCAACCTTTTCTATTCTCACCTGGAATTCCACTTTGATGTACATCCAAACTCATAAGGACTATTTAGGAGAGAATAGAACTCCCCTATAGAAAATCTTTGCAATCATCTTTATGGGAGCAGACAAATTGGTCTTTTTCCCCATGTAACCACTGGGAAGAGGTGACTGAACAATCCCTCTGACAAACAGTGCTCATCAGTGCATCAGCAAGATGCCCTTTGATGACTATATCCAACAACTTACTATGGAGCTGATTCTGATTCAGTAAAACTGTGAAGGACAACACTGGTCCCAGAGGAAATTTCCAAACTGCAAATCATTACAAAACAGTATGGCACACCTTTCTTTCACAGAAGTTGGGGTGCTTCAAATGATTTCAATGTTTTGTTTAGCAATAATGTATTCTAACTCCTGTACCATCAGTGACCCTTTGATAAATAGTTTGATGTAACATGCCATCAAATTGTTCCTGATTCACAGTAACCCGACTCACAACAGGATGAAACACAATGCCCTTCTCACAGTTGTTCTTATGTTTGCGTCCACTGCTGCAGCCACTGAGTCCTTCCCTCTGGTTGTGGGTTTTCCACTTTTTCTCTGCTCTTCTTCTTCACCAAACACAATGCCATTTTTCAGGAACTTGTCAAGGGCAGCTCTCATTTCCGAAGTACACAGAAGGAAGTCTTGCCTTTAAGGAGCATTCTAACTGTGCATCTACCAGGATATATATGTTTGTATTTTTGGGAAGTCCATGAGACTTTAAGCATTCTTTTCCAGCAGGACATTTTAAACTCATCGATCTATCTTCAGTCTTCTTTATTCAGTAGCCAAAGTTAATATGCATATGAGATGAACAGAATTGTCATGGCTAGGTAAGGCATATCTCACTCTTCAAAGTTATATTCTTTTCAATATTTTCAATAAATATTTTGCAGCAGAGTCACCTGACGTAATGCATAATTTGATTTTTTTAAATGCTGCTTCTGTGAACATTGATCACAGACATGAGCAAGATGAAATCCTTGACAATGTCAATCTCTTATCTGTTTATCACAATGTTATCTACTGACCCAGTAGTGAGGATTTTTCTTTATATTGGTTTTCTTTATATTGAGTTGCAATCCTTATTGAAGGCTACAGTTCTTAATCTTCATCATTGCATTCTTTATGTCCTATGTAAACAGCATTCAATAAATACAAGGTTATATTATACTGGGCAAATCTGCCACACACGTCCTCTTTAATGGGATAAAGAACACATTAAAGGGGTCTAAAGTGTGTTGAACCCATGCTTTGGCATTTTCAATCACTTATGTGGTAAATGAGAAACTGAGAAATGAATTACTTTGATCATGGTGAAAGCAAAGACTACTCCAAATATGATGTAATACCAGAATAATAAACAGAACTGTCTTGCAAAACGTATAGCCAGAACTCCATAGCAATGATATAGTGAGACTTCACCCTATGTGCCTCATATATGTGTTACTTGGATCAGTGATTGGATATGGATTTGTACTTGATGAAGTTCAATTGCAGTCCAAAGTGAGGAAGATCTTCAATTAGTTGGATTGACCCATGGCTATAATATGGGGCTCAAATTTAGAAAAAATGAAAATTACATAGAATCAGACACTTGTAGCTATCTTATTCCAGTGTTCATGAATCATCCCTTTCTCTGTATTCACCTTTGTCAAATGCAAACAGATTGTAAACATTATTCATGAACCAACGTTTTATGTATGTGGCTGCTAGTTGCTCTGGAATCATTCCTGATTCATGACAAACAAATATATGAAAAAAGAAATAATGCATATTCATGAGTGATATTGTGGCAGTCATGTACTCTGGTGCCAATTTGACTAAGAGTGTAGGGGTAGAGTCTAGACTGTCAATCAGGAGATAATCAATGAGACCTTTGTGTGGGCATGGATTTCTCCTGAGAATTCTGGGGAGCCTTGAGGTATTTCCCATTTGGAGGAGAGTGACTTGATTCAGTCTCTTAGGGTAGGTCTACTGACAAGACAAGATGGTGACATCCTGATAAATACTGAGTCCTGGAACCTGGAGGAGCCGGAGGAGAAACCACATGGGCTTTCCATGATGGAACCAGACCTCTGGGAATGGAGAAGCCACAGACCCCTGCCAGCACTAAGATATTTCTATTGCCAATGGATACTGCTGATGGACCCTGAGCCCTGGAGCTCTGGAGCCATGGGGAGATTCCCGCCAGCGCCGGGATGCTTCTACTGCCCCTGGATACATAAGACCCTGTACCTACTGGCCATTGATTGTCCTCATGTCATTGCAAGTGCTTCAAGAGTCGGAAGGAACCTTTGTAGACTGGTATTGGACATATGGGCTAATATCGGACATATGACCTTGGAATGGACTGGGTTGGGATGCTTTCTCAATGTTCCATTCCTCTTGTATATAAACTTTTCCCTTATATCCATATGTGTGGTTATGAATTTGTTTCTCTAGTCTCCCCAGTACTAACACAGACAGTCTCAGTTATTTGCAGGTCAGTATGTATATTGAGTTCTTTGAACTTAGATGGTTCAGTTTACTACACTCTATGGGCAGTGTTCCATTGTGACACATGGGATTTTCATTGGAAAGGAGTAGACTAGCCAGACTTTTTTGCTCCTCGGTCTGAAAGTTTCCCTGCTTTGTGCTTATTAAAGGTGACCCTACTGTTATTTGGAATACAACTGATATATCATAAAGCATCCCTGTAGGACAAATTACCACTACATAACAAAGGGACATGTTATTTAGTTATGGAGGGGTTCATTTTATATAACACTGGGGCTGAGCCCCGGTGGCATAGTGGTTATGCACAGGACTGTGGCCCACTGGGATGGAGGTTCAAGTCCAGGTCCACCAAGCAAAGGCTGGGCCTCCTACTCCCACCACCTGAGGGCAGTGATGCCCCCCCCCAAAAAAATTTATATAACACTAACATTTCTGTCATGAGTGTAAGATAAATATTTCTGAAATATACTGTGTCCAATGTATGGAGGATGAGAATTAGCAAGTATTATATGAATTAATGGAAATTTCTCTGATCTATCTTATTTTGCCCACTCATGTAAACATTACTTTACTATTTGTACAGGTGATACTGAATGCAAGGAGACTATAGATTAGACAGTAGACCTTTGGGAATTTAGAAAATCTTGTATGTTGATTTCTCTATTGCCTTAATTTTCCTTCAAGTTACATTAAGTCACATTATTAATTCAGTTACATTATTAATCCACAAATGTTTGGCTCAACTATAATGGAGGGAAAATACTAGGTAATCCTTGATATTCTTATGTTCTTTTATCCATATGGATTCCTTCCCCCAATGTATAATGACTTACCCTCAATGTCTATATATTTCTGATCAAGAGGACATTCGTGCTAGTTGGTTTCAACAATCCTCAAACTAAAGTCAGCTTGATGAGAACTGATTCTGTATGTCCTCCTCAGGTTTCAATCACCTTCAGCCATGTGCCTATTGAAGGACTGAGAGAGCTGGTATCCTTTCTGAAATTTATCTGCCCACCTCTTCCCATCAGGCCTGAGAACAATTCCTCTCCAGAGGGTAACATTGTCAATTTAGAACTCTCAAGAATATTTAAGTGACTAACATTAATTTATAAATAGAAAATGAACGAATGAGGGATCTAGTGGGGATAAGAGGTGGTGTTAGCATTAGTCTGTCTCATAAGGCAAGTCTCCGGATAGCTATGTCATTAAATCATCACATTTATTTGTGTCTTCAGCTCTACACTTAGGTAGAGAGCAACTGTATGCAGTCTGCTTCTATAATACTTTCTATAATTGAGAACGAACATGAAAATGATTACATCTGCCTTTGAAGCATTTATTTGAACATCTTGACAGGTTACCTATGCACATCTAAATTCTTAACTCATTTTTTATTAAAATAGATCATTCATTCTCTAAAGAATCCTACTAAAATGCACAAAGACTGTCTTAAATGTCAAGCTTTTGTTTCCTTTCTATTTTGTTTCCTAGCTGTTGTATGTGGATTGAGTCAGTATGCTGTGAAATATTGTCTTTCATTCATGAAGAACACAATTGCAGCAAATATATTTTGCAGTATATGATATGACACTCATGCTATGGTTAATTTAATTCATCTTACATGCATCACAATATCAAATAGCTATATCTTTTGGACAATCTCCAATTAATGGAAATAAAATTTATTGCCAAGTACTGAGAAACATGCTGAAACTCATTTCAGTAATAACACTTACTTAATTTTCTTGAATAGTATGCTTTCAATTTTCTGTGGTGGAATTCATTTTTCTACACACTGAATAAATGTATTTCAATGCACAAGTATATGAAGACAGGGAATTACTCTCTAAAATGTGCCTTTTACTTGAGCAATGAGGACGCAATGTACCTCATGTTGATACAGTTAGTCATTTTGCTTTTCATGTGGCACCTGGATCTTCATCTGTTTTATTCCATTTTTATTTTAGGAACAAACCATTACCATGAACACATTCACAGTGCCAGTTTCCATAGCGTTGTAGAATTATAAATCTGGAAGAAACCTCAGAGTTGAGCTCATTTAGCACATTAAGAATTTCTAGCTGAGATTTTGGCAGGGATAAAACATTGTAATTTTACAAAAGGAAAATATGTAAGACAAAGATTTGTGTTCTTCCAGAAATATGTTCAAACAGATCTTGTACCCCCACAATGTGCATTCCTGGCACAGACATTCAGATGTCCTCAAGGTAGAGAGGACTATATCTGAGAGATGCAATAACGATGATGGTTTATCTCACCCTTGCTACCATTACCTTATCCCTCTCACAATTTTTAGAAAACGGTGCACCAGAACTTATCATCAGGTGCTTGCCTGGGGGAGCATAGGTTTAGAGCTAATTCGTGTTGGATGAAATATCTCCTCTTTAGTAACAGTAGTAGCAGTAAGCATAATTAAAGGTAAATCAAAAAGTGGCAGCACAGATACTCATTGCAGGTTATTATTTATGGAATAGATCATTGGTAATGACAAATGGATACATGCTTTAGTATTCAGAAATGATATGAAATCACGGTAGTTGTGCCTACCCACTATCTTCCAGTCACTTGCAATGGCCTTCCTCTAGAATCTTTCTTTCCTGGAATAGTATCTCATAGGATTCAAAATGGGCAGTTCCAGTACATGTCAGTTCACTGATGCCAAGGATATCAATTTTTATTCAGTACAGTTCCTTTTCTATGACTCCCAATTTTGTGTAGATTCAGACTTCATATATTCCATTTTCCAATGATGAATAGATGCTTGCAGCAGTTTCTTTCCCCTTGGACTCATGCCCCATCATCAAACAAAGCTCCCGGAGGCTTTTCCTCCTTTTCTTCACTATGATCACCTCTACTCTGCAGAGGCAGCTCTTCCTCAGGCATCTGTGTGCCTTCTGTCAGGAGAGGCTCATCTTCTGTCACTCCATCTGATATCGATCTGCTTCTTTTCATGAGGCTTTCAGTATCTTACAATGTCCTTCTGCTACTCATAAATTTGCAGTGGCTCATGCCTTTGATGTGGACAAACTACATATTCTTCATAGTCTTTTAATGTGGGAAATCCAATGAAACCTGTTCACATGGAGTGACCATGCTTATATTTGAAATACTGTGAGTTCATATCACAGAAACACACACATTGCCACAGTAGGACAAACAAGGGGACAAGGAGGAGGACCTATAGACAACATCCTAATGTATTACAAAGTGTGCAGTGGTGGAAAATTTCATTTTAATTCCATCTCCAAACAATTCCCATTAGAGCATCATCAAGAAGTGTACAATATATTATATTGGTGCACAAGATCTCTTTTAACTATTAAAGAGCAAAGATATAAGCTTGAACACTAAGGTGTCTCTGATGCCAGCCACACTGTTTTCACTGGGCTTACCTGGCTGTTAATACTGGACAATGGAGAAGGAAGAGTAAATAAGAACATTGTGACAGTCACTTAATCTGATGTCAATTTGAGGATGAAGAGTATAGGGGAGGAGTCTAGCCTGTCAATTGGAGACAGCCAATAAGACCTCTGTGTGGGTGTGGCCTTCTCTAAGAATTCTGGGAAATATGGTACTACTTTCTTGGAAGCAGGAGACATTTTCTCATTCCCTTGGAGACTATCTACTGACAATGCTCATTTCCTGAGATAATCCACTGCCCAGGCTGGCTTCCTGCAAGACATCCCTGAGGAGAAGCCACATGAACCGACCCTCCTACAGCAAAGAAACCCGGACTTAGAGAAGTCACGTGGAGACTCCCACCAGTGCTGACAACTGACAGGGCTTACTTCCTGCAAGACATAACTGAGGAGAAGTCACATGAACCGATCCTGGTGTTACAAGACCTCTGAAGCCAGAGAAAGCACAGAGAGACCTCTGTCAGTGCTGAGATGCTTACATAACCATTGAATCCAAAGACTTTCCACCCAATGACTTATGATCATTCTGCATTTGGCATCATGCATGTGTTTTGTGAGTCTGAAGAAAACTTTGTAGATTAGTATCGGATATATGGGCTAATATCAGATTTATGACCTTGAACTGCACTGGGTTGGGATGTTTTCTCAAAGTTCAGATTTTCTTGTACATAAACCTCTTTCTTGTACACCTATGCATGTTTATGAATTTGTTTCTCTAGTTTATGCAGATTAACACAAACATATACATTTGAATTATGAGATAGCAGATACTATCGAAAACATTACAATCTGACAGAAGTACAAACAACTCTTTCTTGAAGGAATTTCAGCATACTGTTCCTTAGACATACCAATGGGGAGACTCCTTATGCAGTATAAACACGTTACAGGACAGGCCAGACTCTAAAAAAGAACATAATTCTTTACAAAGTGGAAGATCAGCCAAAAATAAGAAGCTTTTTACAAGGATGGGCAATGACTGCAAAGACGGTTAAGACTTAACACATTGTGGAGATGGCATAAAAACAAGCATCCTTCAGTGCTGTTGCACATGTATGTTCTGTTTTCTCTCAAAAAGAGTGTATACCATTTTGATATAAATTTCACAATCTAATGCAATGAGCCCAGAGAATTCACAGATAATGTTCATAATTAAAGGATTTGCTAATCAAGTTAACAGGTTTTAATCCAAGTTATAAAAGTTCAGAATACACCTGTTCTTCAGAACATATGATATATTTTGGGGCTTCTAATAAATGCCCAAAGGGCATATTACTCTGTTATAATCCTCACCCCAAAGTCACTCAGCTCCATCTCCATAGATCACTGACCCGGATCCCAGAATGGAGGACCCAGAGGGACCCTAGCTAGTAAGTCTCAGAGTGATGGGAAGTAGCTCCCCCTCCATGCATCAGCAAGTCAAGCAGCAAGTCAAGACAATGTCTCCAGATGTACGCCACCCCATAAGTCAAACCCAAACAGCCAGCTTGGCTTGCTCCGCAGGGTGGGAAGTACCTTATTCGACTCGTTTTCTGGCTTCTGGTGTATGCTGCTGCTCCTCAGATATCATGGCTTCTTTCTCGATATGGGAGGCTTACTGCTGGGTCCAGAGATGAGGTTCCACTCCCAGTTTGTGCTGATAATGAAAGCCCCAGCTCCCACTATTCAAAGGGCTCATTTTACACTTTACAGGATAGCATGCAAATGAATCCACCTCATAGGTAAACCTTATCCGTATCTCTCCATCACCACCTTTTTACCCAGACTCACACAGGAGATCATTTGGTGGGAGTAAGAAATAAGCTCAGGGAGCCACCTTAAATAACTCCTCACCCTTACAGCCAGATCAGAGCCAACTCATTCTTTCTTTCTGCCTCACATTGAGTCAGAGCTGCATAGCAACAAAAAAAAAAATATTGAGTTTAACCCAGCAGCAACAACAACAACAAACACATTTAAATTTTAAGACAAAGACATACTTTTTTGACACTCATTCTCAATAAGAATCTTTAATTTTTTAATTATTTTCTAAATATCAACATGCTAAAATGATATCCTTTATTCTATTAAGTTTAGAATGTATTTATTTCATTGTGTAACCATTTTTATACTCATATATGGATAATTCTTTCTACTCATACATGTGTTAAATTTAAATTTCAAAAAATTTCAATCAAATCTAATGTCATATTATTTTCTGCACTCTCACCAGTGACACTAAGTCCTCCATCACCCATCAAGAATATGTGCTACCACATCATTTGGTCTAGAATATTGTTGATTTATTGCAGACACTTTTATTGAAAAGATTAACTCTAGCATACATTTTATACTGTAGATGTACCGATAATTATTGACTTATTCATGATTAACGACACCCCTTTTTGAACCCCGTATAATTCCAGTACCCATACCAATGACATTAAATTTTAGCTTTTAGTAATTCTTGACCTGTATATTATTATGATAGAAAAATTGATTACCAGTGTGTACTAACATTGAGTAAACTGTGAGGAATGAGTCTGTGATTTTTCCCCCAAAAGATAAGTTCAATATGACTACTAGTCATTAGTCTTATAGTTTATTGCTAAAGAAAGGCAAATTAAAAACTACTGACTTATATTTGTCGAATTATTCTTGTGTGTATTATAAAGTTAATACTTTATAAGTATTATGTATTATGATTCCTATTTATATCTTCGCCATCCAGTTCTATTGCTATGTAAGATCAAATCAGAAATGAAAGAAATATAAAGCTGTGGTTCTGATGTCAATTCATCAGCAATTCTACTACAATGAGTATTCAGTCATTTGTCCTTGTGGTTATCTGATTCTGACAGAAATTTTAAAAATTTAGAAGTACCAGGAATATGTTATTGTGTAAACAGATGAACCAAATATTTTGCTGAACAAAATATTGAAAGATAATGTATTTATTTCATTGTGCAGGCATTGCAAATTATCATCAAATGAGTACTGTAAAACAATGTCTTCCTCACTAGTTCAGTAGGGAGGGATCCAAAATCAATATGTTGGCAAAGTTCATTTGTTTTAAAGGCTTTGAGAATGTAGTTACTCTGTGGGCAACTGGTGACTGTCTATAGCTCTTTTTTATTTTCTATTATATTAATTTTAATAAATATATGTCAATAATATTTGTAGGGAAATGTGCACACAACACAAACATACAGCTTTATAAGCTTTCCCAAAGTGAACACATCAAATTTTCTCTACCAGAATCTCAGAGTCCCTGTTAACTATTTCTAAATGCCACACTAAGCACATGTCAACCACCATAGGTTAGTTTTTCCTGCTTTAGATCCTTTGATAAATGGGATGGAGTTCATTTTGTAGTTGGACTGTCTTTAATGTTATATCTATGAGATCCATTCAGAGTATAGCTGTGGCAGCAGTTTGTTCATAAAATCTACACTCATAAGACAAGATATGACACCATAAAGAAAGCATCTGCTTTCTAAGGAAATATATCCCAATTTGTTTTTAAAGTCAAAATTTACTTTCCTCTTCCCTTTTGGAAAGCTTGATGAAAAGTTTGAATAGCACTAGAACAAGCCCTGTATTTGAGACTAGGGAGATTTAGTTCTGTGATCTCCTCCAGCAAGCATTACCTTGCTTTGATGATCCTTTATCCTAGATGCTACTCTCCATCTCTTCCTCCGTGTTTACATTGCTCTGTTTTGCATCCCCTTGTTTCTTCTGCTCTCCTATAAGGGCACATCACCGGTTAAGATGATGCTACCAAAAAATCCTTAACTCATAAATTTGGCAAGGTTAGATCATCTTGTGAGGTTGCACGTAAACAAAATATTGTGGGCATTCCTCAGCCTGTTGTCCAACAAAGGAATGTAGCTGTAGCAAGAACACACACTCAAGGCAATGAGGCCTGTTGGTCCAAACACTGAGCAGAGGCAAGCGTTATGATTTTAAAGAACAACAAATCAGTATAAAATGATAAAGAATGCACATATTTTACGGTTTTACTAAAAAACACACTGTCATCGAGTCAATTCTGAGTCTGTCTGACATAATACAAGCACCATTTTGAATTTCTGAGTCTTTAAATCTTTATAGGAGTAGACAGCATCACTCCTCTTCTGAGGAACCACTGGTGGGTTTGAACCATTGACCTTGTGATTCACTGCTAAATTTTCAGACAACAGTGTAAATTATATAGAACTCAAAGAGTAAAAAATAACTTCTCCAATATTTCTAGCAGAAACATGATAAGGAGGTGACTTACAAATTGAAAGCTAAATCCTTCGCTAGTAACACATTCCATTAAAAAAAGAGATATAAAAAAAGTAAATAAGATATCCTTGCTTATTTCAGAGACATGCTTAGTAATTTGACTGGAAAGCCCATGGAGGAGATAATGTGAATTCAGAGGTTTCCAGATATATATTTAATTAATAAATCATCAAAATATATATCATAGTTAACAACAGCAACAAAGTCAGTAAACAAACTCAACACCAATGAATTGATCCCAACTCAAGTGACACTATAGGACAAAAAGTCTTTGGGGTTTCAAAAACTATAAATATTTATTGTAGTAAATAGTTTCATCTATCTAATTCAGGGAAGCTGGTGGATTTGAGCCATCAATTTTGTGATTAACAACCAAATGATTATCCCACAGAGGACACCCGAACAAACTAGGGAGGTGAGGGAAAGGAATAGGAAAAAGTACTCTAAATAGTGAACAGGTCAGCCAAATAATAATGTGTTATTAGATACTTATGGATGTGAAAATGATTGTGAACAATCTAACATTTTGATTCTTCTTAAAAGAAGGATGTTGAAGTTAAAAATAAAATTAAATTAAAAATAGATGTTGAAGTCGATTAATGAAGGGATTGCAAAGAGATTGTGGAAAGTTTTCATTATCTTTCAATTTTATTTTCACGAAAACTTTTAGAAGTCCCTTTATAATCCTAGAAATGGGTTAGTTAATTTAAACATTCAAAAACAGTCAAAGACTGAGGTGAGACTGGAATATCAAAAGAATACAATCACGACATATAGATATCATCCCCCAAACTGAACCGGATCTGCTTTTAAAATAGTATGTGAACCTGAAAATGAGGACACTCCAGGGAAGGAATCTGAAAAGACTTAACAAAAGAGATAGAATTAGAAAGAGGAAGCCAGTAACAATATTTCCAGGGAAAGAAAATTAATTCTGCTGAAGTGTGTTGCTGATATGCCCAGTAATTGGAGAGTTTATCAATTGAGAGAGGCAATATTAATACAGGGGTGGGACACAGTCTGTGAAAAAGAACAAATAAGGGCCAATGGATTGGAGTGTTCAGACAGAGACTGTAAAATGATTTTGATGATTTTCTTTCCTATAATAGGTATATTGCTAAAGAGGCAATTGGATGTGAAATACTGTTCACACACAAAAAGAACTGAATGTCCATGAGAGAGAATATCGCGTCAGTATACCCTGTAGGGCAGAAAAGGTGATGATACAAGAAAGATACATGGGAATAGAGTGACTGAGAAAAATGCTGTCTCACTTTACATGGGTAAAGGGATGTTAACCTCTCATAGCAGGAAAGTTGAAAGAACAAACTCTTCATCTCTTAGTAGATGGGAACAAGCTGTGTAACTCTCAAGAAACTCCCTTCTGTAGGGATCTCCTTATTTGGATAGAAATCAATGTCACTGATGAGACTGAGCAACCGTTACTGGCGATAAAATATGTTAGAGATTCTTATAGAAAAAAATTTCTGGGCAAAATTTGGGATCCACATGTGACTTATGATCACATAGTTGAAAGTTAATGAATCAATCCCACTGCCATGAAATCTAGTCTGTCTCCTATGGATGTTGTTGCTGTTCTTGTTGTTGTTGTTGCTGCTGCTACTGTTGTCAGGTGCCATTGAATCAGTTGTAATTAACTCCTAGAAACTTTACATGAAACCCTGCTCAGTCCTGCACCATCCTCACATTTCCTACATTTGAGTACACTGTGGTAGGCACTATAAGAACCCATCTTGCTAAAGGCTTTATTTTTTTTTGCTGCTCCTATCCTTTGCTAAAGAGGAAGTCCTTTACCAGGCACTTGTCTCTTTTAATAACATGTCCAAAGAACATTCCACAGTGTGTTTGAGGCTGTAAAACTTTATGGGAGCAAATTGTATCATCTTTTCCCCCCTCAGAAGGGCTGGCAGTTTTCAACTCCCAACCTATGTGTAAATAAATGGTTAAATACTTAGATGACAGCACCAAGAGTGCATCTTTTAATTGATTAAAGGTTCTCAAATCAATAGCAGGAAACAGAGTTGCTGGATGTCACTGGATTATGGATTGTAATGGGACTAACTTCTTCCAAAAAGTTAAGTGGACTTGAGGCACTTATTGATGAAAATTTAAAACAATAGCCTTCCCTGTGAATTATACATCACTCTAAAGAACATAGAAATAGTCAAGACTAGACCAATACCTAGCACCCTAGTAAAATAGGAAAGATTGGTTTTGTTGAGGAACTTAAATCAACAAACAAACTTGAAAGCAGAAGTTAAAAAGATAATACAATGTATTGCATGGAAAAGGTGCTGAATGAGATTCTTTAAAGTGTCAAAACATGAATACCAATAGAAGATTATGGTACTCCAGACCAATGATATGGTATTTTTATTTATTGTATGCATGAAAATCTAGGCAGTGAATCTTTGGGGACATGTATGAAAGAATTTTTTAACATAAAGAAGATAGAACCTCAGTTCATATAATTTTGAGTATATCATTAAGAAGGATCAAGTATAACATGAAGATATTATACTTGGTCATCAAAAATAAGATTATTCATGAAGTGGATTGATGATAACTTCAGTAATGAGTTCTACATAGCAACAATTGTGAATGTGATACGAGCTTGAATGGTTTTGATGTATTAAAGCCTTGGTGGCCTCCAACACCAACAATTTAATTCAGTAATCATGAACACGAGTCCTATTCTTGTAGTGGTTACATTTGGGCTGCTATCTGCAAGGTCAACAGATTAAAAACACTGCCCCCTCCCCCCAGGAGAGTGAGGGGACTTTCTACTCTTGTAATGAGCGACAGTCTTGGAAACTCACAGGAACAGTTCTGTCCTGTCCTAGAGGTCACTGCAAGCCAGCAACAAGTCCATGTCAGTGAGAGTGCACAGCCTGAAATAGAGAATCATGAAGACCATGTATCTAACATCTCATTGATGCTGAATCTATTCCAACTGATGCAACTACATAGTACGGGGTAGGCGTTTGAGACTGTCACATTCGCAAAACACTAGCAGAGCTTTGTCCTATGGGTTCAATTTATTCACCTTTTGATTAGCCATGCCGTTTCAAGGCTGAAATGCTAACCTTTTAGATAACAGTCAAACATTTAACTACTTTACTGCCAGAACTCCTGGATAAAATATAAGAAGTGTTAAGCTGAGTCCTCTAGAGAAACTACACAAGAATGTGATTCACACACCTATACACTTATTTGCAAATAATGAGAGAGAAACATATTAAGGAAATGGGTCCCTCAGATGTGCATTGCCATCGTTATTAGATGCCGGTGAGTTGAATCTGACTCCTAGCAAAGCCATGCACAGTACAATGAAACAACGCCCACCCCGGCACAATTGTTCTTAAATTTAATCTCATCATTGCAACAGCTATGTCAATTCATCTCATTCAGGGCTTTCCTCTTTTTCACATGTCTTCCAATTGATCAAGTGTGATGACTTTCTCCACAGAGTGGTTTCTCCTGATAATATGTCCTTGCCTTTAAGGTACATTTTGGTGTATAACTTCAAAGTTAGAGCTGTTGGATCTTTTGGCAGTACATAGTACTTTCAATATTCCTCAACAGGACCGGAGTTCAAATTCATTGATTTTTCTTCATTCTTCCATATTCCACTTCCGACTTTCACATGCATACGAGACTACTGAAAATACTAGGGGATACTGACAATACCACAGAGTGGCCAGTTACTACTTATTGCACAAAATAATATCCTGACTTCTCAACCCATCAAAGAGGTCTTAAAGGACATATTTACCTAATATAATTCATCTTTTTATCTCCTGACTGCTGCTTCCAAGAGCATTGATTTTGGTTTCAAGGAAGATTAAATCTTTGACAATGTCAGTCTTTTCTCTGTTCATTATCATGTTACCTAATTACCAAGTTGTAAGGATTTGAGGGTTTTTTGTTTTTGTTGTATATTGAGTTGTACTCCATCCTTAAAGCTGAAATCCTTGATCTTCATCAGTAAATACTTCAAGTGCTCACTTTAAGCAAGCAAGGCTGTGTTATTTGCATATCAAAAATTTCCAGTAAACCTTCCTTCAATCCTGATGTCAAGTTCTTGATATAATTTAGCTTCTGTGAATATTTGCTCAAATACAGATTGAATAAATATGCTAGGATGATACAAATATGACCTGCACATTTTGTGACTTTAAACCATACAGTTTTAACATTTTCTAGTTACACAGTTGCCTCTTAACCCCTATAGAGTTCCTCATTAGCACAATGAATTTCTCTGAAATTCCCATTCTTTTCAAGGCCATCCATAGGTTATTATGGTACACACAACCTTTGCACAGTGTAAGAAGCACATGAATATACCTTTCTTATGTCCTGATTCAGTCAACATCCATCTGATATCAGCAAGGATATCCTTTATTTCATGTCCTTTTCTAAATTAAGCATCAATCAAAACTTCAATCATCATGATATTGTTCTATTATATATACATTCTATAAGGTAATATTTTTTGGAATGGGAATAGAGATCTCTGTCAGTTAGTTTTTATGTAGGTATCTTTCAATTATCTTGGCATAAAGCAGTATGTGCTTCTAGTACTTCATCAGATTATTTAAACATTTCTATTGGATTTCTATTAATTCCTGAAGCTTTGTCTTTGGTTAATGTTTTAGTGCAGCTTTGATTTCTTCATTTGCTTTTGCTCTCGCTCATACATTACCTCTTGAAATGGTTGAGTCTCTACTAGATTTATTTTAAGTACAGTAACTCTGGTTCTCTATTTTAATTTTATGCTTCTTCCATCATTCCACAATTTGCCCATAGGTCAAACTGAAACTCAAGGTTTGGATTTTTCCTTAATGCTTTCAGTTTAAGATATCATGACAACATTTTTCTTTTCCAAACCTAGGTCTTTGCAGATTTCATTATAGATTTTTTTTTGCCTTCTGAAGCTACTCTTTGAAATTTGGGGTTCAACTCTTCATTTCCTCATTTCTTCCATTTGTTTTAGCAACTCCACAATTAAGAAAATATTTCAAAGTGTCTTCTGACATCCACTTTGAACTTTTCTCTCATTTGTATCTCTTTTTTTCCTTCATTTCTCTAATACTGGCATTTTGCTGTCTTCAAGGTAATTTTCTTGATGTCACCCCACAGCTCTTCATTTCTTATGTCATGAATGCATTAAATCTGATCTGGTGATATTCTGGAATGTCAATATATTGGCTCTCACGAATTCGTTCTCATTTTGTTCAACTTCAACCTGAGTTTACATATGAGCCACTGGTGGTTAGTTTTACAACTTCCCCCAGACTTAGTGTGATTTAATGATATTTACTTCTCTATCACCTCTTCCCACATATGTAGGCAATTTATTTATGTGTATTTAATTTAGAGTAATCCACCTGTATATTCATCTTTTGTGTGGTTATAAAAAGGAATTTGCTACAAATACTCATTAGTTTTGCAAAATTCTATCACGTGATCGCCAACATTTCTATCAACAAGACCATACTTTTCAATACTGTTCCTTCCTCTTTGTTTCAGGCTTTAGCAATTGCATCAGCAATAATTACAAATTTATCTTGACTGCATGTTGCAACAATCTCAGACTGAAAATGTTAATGCAGTTCCTTATTCCCATACGAGCTTTAGTAGTTTTTGCAAAAATTTGAAAAATAGTTGTATGGATTATTGAATACACTGTTATACAAAGGACATTATCCTATCACTGACAGCACTGCACTCTATAATTGATGTTTTTGCCTGTTCCTTCTCAATTTTTAATTTCTCCCACTATCATATGAAGGTATGAAGGCTTTCTTTTGGAAGGCTTTGCTCCATCTTCATCATTATGGGAGACTCTGCTTAGGTAAAGCAGACCTTCCTCAGTCATAATCTCTGTGCGTTCTGACGGGAGAGGCTCATCTTCCAGCATTGTCTCTTACAAGGTTCTTCTTCTATTTAGTAGACTTTTAGTAATAGATCATGTTTCAAAGCTGTATAGTATGTATATACACTATTCAGAGGACAATCCCTCTGCAGTGAACATCTTATTGCTTCTTTGCAATTTGCTATTAGTTTGAGGCACTATTGAAAACTGTTTTCAAAAAGAGAAACAGAAGAAAACTGTTTTCTTAGGTGACCCTGCTGGCATCTGACATACCAATGACCCAGCCTTCCGCTCGCCAGCAGCACAACAAGCCACCACAGAATGACAGATTTATAGACAAGTGGTGGCGCAGAGTTGTAGAAGTGAGTACATCTAGCAGAGGGAAATACAGGAGTGGGTAAATCTAAGGGCAGCACATCAGGCTTGTTGCTGCAGAGTCTGCTGAATCCCGCGTACACAGGAGAGTGGACAGACTCCTGATGGACTCTAGCATCACCAGGTAATATTCAGATGATGGAGTCAAGGAAAATAATACGAGGCCTAAGAACCAGATGCAGCATCCAAACCCCAAAGAAAAAGTAGAGTAGCCCCACACAGTATCTGCTTATCTAGGAAGAAGCTGAAAAATCACCAGAACTATGACCTCGGTGAGGGGTTGTCTTCCATGTTAATTGTCTTACAATCAATTGGCTGCTCACAGCAGATTCCATTATAAAGCCGATTACCTGGTGTTTGTGACAACATGGGGATTTATGAGACCTTCCTTACCAAATCTCCAAAAATCCAGATCCAGCCAAGTTGATCAAGAGAATCTAAATGTCCCAGAAGAAATAGTATATTGTATGGAATTTGGAACTGCATACCAACCATTGGAGTTCAAAGTAATAACATGGGGGTAAAATCCTGAAGTGATAGAGCATATCATTGTGTAAGATTAATTTAAGAAATTTGGGCTGAGCCCTGGTGGTGTAAGTGGTTGAGTGCGGGACTGTGGCCCACAGATTTGGCAGTTCAAATCCAACGGCAGCTCTAAGGAACAGCATTGGGTAGCTCCCACAACCACCAGAGGCAGTGATGCCCCCCCTCCCCCAAATAAAAAGAAACTGAGGGTTCTGGAGTAGTAAGCAGATTTATATGAATAACAAAATAGAGTTGAAATATTTTAAGTGGTGGTAAGCCTGAAAATAAACAAGAGCTCAAAATCTATAAGAACCTAGGGAGATTTTCAAGTCCATATATTGGGATGGGTGCTGGACCACATAGACTCATGGCACTAGATTTTAAGATAGTGCCTTTTAAGTTGATGAGAGACAAAACATAGAAAAATATGATAAGCATGTGTCTTAGAAATTTAAATGTGTGACCATAAATGCAAAAATATACATAAGGATGTTGTAAAATCATATGAAGGAAATATTGCTTGCAAGGGTGTAAAGATGCATGATTTCCCTTTTATGCTATGGATGTTTTGTTTAAACTAGTTTTATCCTTTATTCTACTTGCCATATGAAATTATCTAGTACTAGTGTAAGCATCACCGTGGCGCACTTCATAGTTTGACCTTAGTTTCAGGCTATTTTCTGAACTGCCTATGTCATTTCTCTGTAGCCCTGTTACCCCCTACGCAGAAGTTAAAGGCACATTTGGTAGGTCTCAATATGTATGTCTTTTGTGCAGTTTCATGGTGTGAAAATCTATTGCTCTTAATAGTTTTACTTCCCAGGGTAGTTCTACTTTTTCTTCTTCAAATACATTGACCCCCTAATCTTTGGAGCATAAAGAGCAAAAGATAATATACCAGCTATAAATATATTCAGACAAGCGAGTCTGCTTATTTTCAGACTGCACACGCTGTTCTATTCCTACTACCTGCTATTAGGAAAGAAAAAAGAGTGAGAAAGGGATGTAGGTCACTTACTCTTCATTCACAATTACATTGAATGGACCAGATATTTCCAAGTAAGTCTTAGTGATCTGTTTTAAGAATCTAATCTGATAAACATCCTAATTAGTTCACAACACTTGATAGTATAGCTGTTTATTTCTACAAAAAGTGATACAATTAATTTTACCTTAGATTCACAGAGGAATATATTTAATTTCAGTAAGATATATCATAATAACTATGGTTTGAGTTAGTGGAATAGAAAGGGATAAATCATGCTAAATTATAATGAGTAGCTTAACTATCTCATATAAATCAGTGTTTTCCCTTAAGCAGCTCTGTAACTTGACCACTGGTTTGATTTTTCCTAGCACTCAGCTTTATCAGTCAAAGTTATAGAAGTGACAAACCTGGAATAGGCTTAGCACCATAAAATTT
This sequence comes from Nesogale talazaci, assembly GCA_004026705.1. Classification (NCBI taxonomy): domain Eukaryota; kingdom Metazoa; phylum Chordata; class Mammalia; order Afrosoricida; family Tenrecidae; genus Nesogale; species Nesogale talazaci. Next base: position 26,677 of record PVJH01019725.1, read on the forward strand.
TCTAATTTTATAGATATATAATCATCACTCCCTCATCAAAGATTCATTCTAGAAGTAGCCTGCCCCACAGATTCATCTAAAAGACCAATCCAGTCTTGTCTAGAAGCGTAGGGAGGCCATGCTTATGCAGAGAATCTTGGACAATTTATAGGTGTACTGCCATCAAATTTGTTTGGAATCATGGTGATCCCATAATATAAAGAAACATTGCCTGGTCTTGTGCATCTTTGGTGAACCCTCGGGGTATAGTAGTTACACATTGGGCTGTGATCCACAGGTTCGACAGTTCAAAACCTCTAGTGGTTCTGAGGGGGAATAGCTGGACTTTCTACTGCTGTAAACAGTTCTGGTCTCAGAACCCACAGGATTTGCTATCAATGACTGCCCTGGGGCAGTGAGGTTTTTGCTTTGTTTTGGATGCAATCTTCATCATCACTGATTATCTGAGACTATTACTGACATGTATTATTAGTACATCCTATTAATGGATTTTTGTTGTTGTTGCTTTTATTTACATTTTTACCGATCCTCAGCTTTACCAAACATGATATACTTTAATGGAAATAAATGGTTCTTGATTAGACTACCAAATATATTACAGGCAAGTGTAACCACTCTCTTCTTTATAGAATATTCTAGTTATACTTTCTCTCAGACTGCTTTATTTCTACTTGTGCTACCTCATCACCTAGTCAACAGTCGTCACCTCCATACGTCACATGTGCTAATGCTTCTTCAATCTTCCTTTCTTGTTGTTCTGTTTTCACCTGCATGTGAGGTGATGGAGAACAGTGTGCATTGGGTCAGGCATGTCTCAGTCATTAAAATGACATTTTGCCAGAAAATATGCCACTCAACCATTTTACTTTAGAGCACATACTTGATGGATGGACTGGAATGATCTGAGTCATATTTATACTCCGAGTCACTATTTTTATTCCAAAGCATCTCGTCTTGCAGACAGCTTTCAAATCATGATTGAGCATAACAGATATGACTTAGGTAGCCCCGTTTATGCAAGCTCCAAAGCTCCTCTCATCTGTGACAATAGCTCACGGGCTCCTCATTATGTGGTCCATTCTTTTCAAAAAATATGAAATCTGAGACTGAAATCCAAGGTTCTGTCTAGCCATCTCATTCTCCCCAAGCCTTGAAGCAGAGAACAACTTTTACAAAATTGTGGAGGGGCTAGTTGACTTCCCCAAGGGACACATGGAATAAATAAACCCAATTCTTTCTGATCCAAAGGTCCAATGCCACAAGGCAGAAACAGATAGTTCCCTGACATCTGCCCTTCCTTACCTCCTTTAATGCCAACTACTCTTCCCATGAAATTTACTTCCCTGCCACATTTGCTAATCCATGGCAATGGACACAGAAAGCCCACAAACAGTACTAGGACAGTTTGGAGTGCTTTCTAGGGAAATTACCAGCTTATCTGAAGCCAGGATTAGAAAACATAAAAAATCTTTTGGTCATAACAACACCCTCTTTCAGTCAGCAGCCAAGTCTTTCTGTAGCCCTCAGCCTCTCACCTATGTGGTCCTTCGGCTTCTGCCAGGAGGCCAGCAAGTTACTCTGTTAAGCATCCGCTCTACCTCTTGATCCCCCTGCCTTAGCTTCTAGTCCCTGAAAGGCATTTACTGCCTCCACAGCTGCAGACATGGAGTTTCATTGCACTAGGATGATGGTCTTTCTTCCTTGGTGGAATAACAAATTCTCTCCTTTGGAGACAACTCTCTTCTAGAGAGGGGAATGGCAACTAAGACTGCCCATTCACTTCCATTATTATTTCACAGTGCTATTTTTATAGCCCCACCCAATCATTTGGTGAGAGTTCCAGAAGAGCCAACTTAATAAAAATTCATTTCATTCCCTATTGTCCTCATCCAACACCCACCCTTTTTCTCTAATACCCCCCCCACACACACACACACAATGAATCCCCTGTGTCAGAAGGGAACTTGCCCAGAGAATTTTCTCCCTTGAAGTTGAAGAATAAGTGTGTAAGAGCACCAAGCTGAGCATTTGCTATTGAAAGCACAAAGAGCCAGAGCTCAAGGACTTGGAATGTTCAGCTCACACAAGTTAACTCTCTTCTGAAGTTATGGCTTCCTTGCAAGGATGTTCATGTATATTCTTTAGGACATCATTCCGTAGACATTTAGCTAACCATTTCCTTTTAAGAAGTAGGCATTCCACCATGTAGCTCTGCATGCTACAGAGCCTCCTTATCCCTTGCAAAACAAGCCATTTTGCCATCTTCTTCCCAGTCTGCTCATTGGTTAAGAGTATGCTTTTGCATAATCAACCATTTGAAATATGTGGTTGTACAATGAAAGAGTTGCGTTGACGTTCTGGTAAAAGACTGAATGTGAATTTCAAACATGATTGATCAGTGGGTTGTAATTAAGACAAGCAGTAGTAATTTTTTCTGTAAGTATAAGATTAAGTACTTCTTTCAGCTTTGTGAGTATGGCAGGTAACTCCTTGAAGGGGAGCATTAAGAAGTCTGGACAGAATTCTAACCAATGCTCAATGAAGTGAAAACACCTGAGTTTACATTAGCAGATGGTAAAAAAAGAATACAAAGGGTAGACAAAGTGATGATGAATGGATGAATACATCATGTACGGCCACAGTAGTTAACCAGAGGAGATGTTCCATGAGATGATCCACAGGAAAGACATCTAAGAATAGATTGTTAGTCTAGGGTGCCTTCATCATGAAATTCCCTTACAGCTATGCAGACAATGGAAGATGGTAGGAGAAATAATCACAAATTTGAACTTGATAGTATACATAGGGATGAAGAGTCCCCAGAGAACCACAGACCAGATGATAGTACTTAATCAGCCAAAGCCAGAAATGTGAAATCACCAGAATGAGTAAAAATATTAGAGAGAAAGTTGAGGGGGTTTAATCAGTAGGATGTTGGGTGATAGTTAAAATATGATTTTCCTAGAGAAGAAAAAATAGGCACATCCAAAAGAGTTGCTTACCATATAGAAACCCCCTAAATGGCAAAAATAGGGAAGCATGACTGTTTCAACAATAAAAAACATTACAGACATGAACCAAATTTTCAGTGCCAAAATGGTGTCTTGTCATTGTTGATTTTGGGGTGTATGTTTGCTTCCAGATCGTGTTTTGTAGGATTTTCTGTATATGAAATTCCGGATATATAAATCTATACAGACTGTAACTGGATTAGTAATTACCTAGGGACATGGCAGGATGGAAATAAGCAGCTAACGATATGAAAAAGCAATCTGTAAATTATTAAAGGTGCATTGGGGGGAGGGAGGAAGGGAAATATGGGGAGGTGGAACTGGGGACCTAAGTGGATAGAGGATGTTTTGAGTGTGATGATGGCAACAAGTGTGCAAATGAGATCTGCATACAATTGATGTATGTATGAATTGTGAGAGAAGGTATATGAGTGCACAATAAGATTATTCATTTTTTCAAAAAGGGGGGAAGGGGAAAGAGGAGTTTTTTTTTTTTCTTTAAGAGGAGCTTATACCAAGGGCTCAAGTGGAAAATGTTTGGAAATGTATGTGGCAGCATGTGTACAAATGCGCTTGATACAGATGATGTACTGAATGTTATAATAACTTTTAGAGCCTCAATAAAATTATTCTTAAAAATATGCAACTAATAACAATGAATATGAGAAAGCAGAAAATGTTCTGAAATTGACTGTAGTAATGAAAATACAACTCTTTTTTGATTAAATTCTTTTTTGGGGGGGAACTCTGACATCTCTTCTCACAATCCATACATTCATACAGTGTGTCAAGCACATTTACACATATGCCACCATCATCATTTTCAAAGCATTCTCTTCCCACTTAAGCCCCTGATATCAGCTCACAATTTCTTTCCCCCATTCCTCCACCCACCTTCCCTCACAGAACCTTGATACTTTATAGATTAATATTTTCATATCTTCCATCATCCTCCATCACTACTTCCTCACCCACTTTGCCATTGTTCACCCCCCTGGGAAGGCATTACTGATTGATTCTTGTGATTGAGTCCCCCACCCTCCCCTAACCACCACTCTACTTGATATGACTGATTGTTGACATTGAATGATATGTGAAGGATAAGACAATAAACTTGTATTTTAATTAGCCAAAGTCTCTTCCTAAAATATATATTTTTTTTATAAAAGGAGCCAACCCTGAGGCACTTAGAGAAAGACCAGGCTACCTCTCTTAAATATTTTTTGTTATAATACACTCATTATTACCTGACTCCTCAAAGGCATGTATGGCAATTCATGGAAGTTACTGTACATTTGACAAAGGCTCTCAATGCACATTGTTACCTGAAGACCTAAATTATCATCATAAATCCCTCATTCATTTTCAGAGAGGTTTTTTTTTTGACTCAAGGCTTTTAGGATTCCAGAAAATAAATGGAATTATGGTTGAATCCAGTAAATAGTGAGCCACTGGGTGAGTCTACGAACTCAGATATTGTTTCCCAGAAATTCCAATATATAGTTGCTATTCTTGACAGTTATGATAAGGGAACAAAAGCACATATGTCATGTATTCTCTTAGATAACTGGGTATATGCTAAAATAGAGAAGTTTAAATATGAATCTGTTAAATTGTCCGCTAATCTGGAAATGGTTACGAATAACAGTGAAACAAATATTATATCCCAGTGTCAATGTAAATTAATCACACTGTCAAAACTTAAAGGAGTCATGATGTTGTATCGGAACACCCTATAGGCTGCTACTGACCAGACTTTTATGACTTTTTCATGTCTTCTTTTCTAAGTGTTGTCGAAATTTTCTATAATATTAGGTGTTAGTTATCTAGATAGTGTGTTTTTAAAATATTTCCATTTATTATTATATTTAGATTTCATTGAATATGGTTTTCAAAAAGCTCTGTGTTTCACTTGCTTCTGTTATTTCCCATTCATTTCTTATTTAAGCTATTTGTGTTGTCTCATTACTTTGTTACATTTGACAGTGGTTTGTGAATGGTATTGATACTTTCACCTTAGATTTTGTTGATTCTTCTGTGTGGGTAATACACCAGTCTGCAAATCACCTAGTCATCAGTCTGCACCAATGGCCCCTTCATGGGGAAAAATGTGGGACTTTCAACTAACTAAAGATTGATAATCGCAGAAACCAACTTGGGAAAATCTGTTCTGTTTTTTTTTTTTAAATGATTTTATTGAGGGCTCTTACAGCTCTTATAACGTTCAATATATCATTTGTATCAAGCATATTTGTACACATGTTACCATATTCATTTCCAAATATTTTCCACTTGAGTACTTGGTCTGTTTTATAGGGTAATGATGTGTTAAAATCAACTCCATGGTAATAAGTTTTTAGCGATTAAGACATAAAAATCTGTAATGATTTTCCTATAATGTGAATATTTCCATTTTACTCATCACAGGCACACAGGGAGAAGAAGAAGTGGAAGAAGAAGAAGAAGAAGAAGAAAAGATGAAGTAGGTAGAGTTATGCAGCTATTGATTTGGTGAATGATTTATTTTCCACTGCTATCACTAAGATGAGTCATTGTGGTAGTTACATAATTTCTGTTGAAGGAAAGCATGGAATCTAGCCTATTAGGTGATGTTCTCTTGTGGATATGTCCTTCTCTTAAAGAAGATCCTAGGAACCTCCCTCTCTGCTTCCCTTTTCTGCTGTTTGAGACACGAAGAAAGCTGGAGGAGGCATATGGGGACCCACATCAGCACTGTGATGCTTTTACTACCATTTGATCCATAAGATGTTTCATTTACTGGTCTGTGATTTTACTGTATGTGGCATCACTGCTTATGACTGGGTGAGTCTGAAGAGTGATTTATGGATAGTATCATACTTACTGACTTGATATGGACTAGGAGAGGATCTCTACTTGATATATAATTACTTCATGATATAAGGATATTTTGTACATCTATGAGTGCCTATGGTTTTATTTCTCTACTGAATATGGTCTAAACAGTCATAAATAATGTGTAGTGGTGTGGGAAGGACCATTTTGTCTCTAGGTTATGTTATATCTTCTATTATCTGTCATAATACATCCCAAAGATGTCTGGACTTGCTCTGTGTTTGTCAGAAGCTCACACTAATCGATCTCATTAATCATAGCACCTTATCTTAACCGAGTGGGTAAGATGTTATTAACACTTTTTGGAAATCTTAGAAGATGCCTTGGTTTCAGATGATTGGTAATAAATGTTCTGAAAATAGAGAGAATGATACCTTCAGGCAATTTCTAGTAAAGCATTAATGAGGACTCTACAGAGATACCCCAGAGAAGACATTCCTCTCCTTAGTTCTTTCATGTTTCCACACTGCTCACATTCAAAAGCACTGGCCATGTTCAGTCCAGGCTAAGCTTTAAGAAAACATATCGGAAACAACATATCGGAAGATAGTGTCTTGGTGCAAATTAAATGGCAGAGCTACTGTAGTCCATTATAATAAATACAATCCATTCTCCTAAGAAAAAACGGCATTTATCACATAAAATCGGTTTCTGACTGCTGTCAGGTACCATGAAATCCATCCTGACTCCCACAGACCTTGGGCACAACCGAGGGAAGCACCGCCTGGCTCTGCCCCATCTGCCCGCAGTTGGCATGCTTGAGCCCCCGGTTGCAGCTACAGAGTCAGTCCATGTCAATGAACTTCTTTGGGTGTCTTCCTCATTCTCACATACATATATGTACATAAGGAAGGAGTTCTGCCAAAGCTGTGCCATGTCATGCCATGACTCTGGAAGAAAAAGGACAAGGATCCCAGGTACAAATATAAGAAATGTAATATCATGGAATACAGGAAGACTCTTTGGAGCTAGGGGCAAACATTCTAAGTCATGTATGGCATAAATAGGAAAGTAAGACCTTCCCTCTGCTCAGAGCATTTATGAACCTTTAGACACTGAAAAGCTAGAGTGTGACGGAAAAGAGAGTAAACTGGCCAGTGAGCTCATTGTTACTTATGCACACACACATTTGATAAGGATATGGAATTTTATTATAATAAAGGTCATCAGATTTTGTAATACCAACCAAAAGAATGTTTGATAGAATTTGATTATATATACATATGTATTATAGTCAAAGATCCTCTTTCCTCATGTTTACTTTCAAAATATTATCTTCTGAATGTACCACTACATTGCCTAATTTGATTAATTTAACCAAGCTAAGACTAAAGCCATTCGAGTTGTATAATAAATTGCATAATTATAATTCCTGCAACTTGTTTTAAGATAGCAATATATGATAAATCTGTATGGTAACTGATAAATCTATGCAATATGTGGAATGGAAATCATATCTCCCCTCCTCTGGCTTCCCTATTGTTGAGAGGCAGGAATCAGACATGCCACCACACTCCAATGTCCCTTGCTTTTCTCTGACACCGAACATTCCTCTCATGCTATTCTAAGTCAATGTTGAAACAAGCAACTCATTATAATAATCACACAGAATTCACAAACCAGCCTTAACACTATGGGGGTGTAGTAGGGAAGACAATAGGCTACAGTCATGGGTTCACATCTATATCACTCCTACACCAGAAATTATATTCTCTCTCTCTCTCTCTCTCTCTCTCTCTCTCTCTCTCTCTCTTGCCCTCAGCTTCTCGGCTACTTGGTTCGTTGCTTCTGCCTCAGTAGTCCAGAAATCTATCCCACCTCTCATTCTGTTCATAATTCACATGAAAAGAAAGAACCCTATAACGTTTGCACTACCTTTCTGAGTCTCCATTCTCTGGTGCTTCTGCACTTAATCTTCAGCACTTCACATAGGATATGGAATTTGCACTTCAGAATATCCTGGATTTGCTTTCTCAACCCTGGATGGCACTTTTAAACAAAGGATGGATGTTGATGGAAGTGAGATATTTGTCATTTTTACAAACCATACACTGCAAAGGGCAGGGGAGAGGGAGGTGTCAGGTTATCCAGTGAAGTAAGTTCTAAAAAAATGCATCCCACTCTAATCCTGTAACAAAGAACACATTCAGAGATGGAATTCTTTTTTAATTTTTTGGGGGGTCTTTTTGGCATCACTGCCCTCTGGTGGTGGGAGTAGGAGGCCCAGTCTTTGCTCCTGTGGAGCTGCTGCTGGAATTGAACCTCCATCCCAGTGGGCTGCAATCCCACGCACAACCATTATGCCACTGTGGCTCAGCCCCCAGAGATGTATTCTAATCAGAGGTATTTGAGTCCAGAAATAAAACACATCACATAAGAAATCATGGTTAGAAGGGCCAAATTATTTGACTACAATTCAGCTGTCGAAATTATGAGTTTGCAATTTGAGCCACTGTTTACATCAAACTCATATTCCCTGACTAGAATTGAAAAGATTTTGATTTTACTGTGTGTACCTTGGTAGCCACATTTTATTTTCTATTCCAATTTTACCCTGAATTATTATTAATTAAAAAGTATTGCTACAAACCTTAGAAGTCTTTATAAAGCAAAATGATAAAACTGTAAGACTATTATTTTGGATATATCCTCTCTCGAGGGATACACACTTGTGAAAGCAGTGCTGGCCAAGGTCATAGAGAGCCTACCATTTCTTCCTTAGGAACCTTCCTTACGAACCCAAAGTAAGTTTCTCTGGACAGTCCAATCCCAATCACCCCTAGAAACCTAAGCTTCATGAAAATAATTTAAATTTCCATTTTCCCTGATATATTCAAGCATCTAAAACCCTATCTCCTGATATTGTTCAGATACATTTATAGGATTCATGCCAGCACATCTCATAACTGGCACAAATTTTATACCTATAGAGTCCAGAGGTGAACAATATAGCAGGTACTTACATATAGCCATGGTCATGAAAAGTTTTAAGAGTTAATTTATCCTGGAAACATACATGAATAAGCCATTGTTAAGTAAACTAGTATGATGAATGGAGTTAATATTCTGGAGTACAAATTAAAATTACTGAATGGATGTATTATAGGTAATATTTAGCAATAAAATTATGTACAAAATGAGGAATCAATATATCATGGTCTCAAGATAAGTTAGCAAGAGCCTTACATTATTAGACCAATCAATATACTCATATGGTGATTAAATTCACGAGTTTGGGGTAAGATGGAAAATATGACAAAATTTTTCAAAATCAATTAGAAGGCATTTGATCTATAAATATCAATTGCATTTTAAAGCTTGGTTTTCTTAACTAGTGGCATGTCAATATTAATACTGTTATTTTTATTTCTAATAGAATTATCCACACATCATTATATCCTCTTAGATTTAAATTTTATTCCATTGGAAACAGGAAACACGGGGAGGAACTAAGTAAACTGCATTGTGCATATTGCAGTCAATGAAATTATAGTTGTTTGATTTCCAAATGGATGATTTGCTGAACTGTAAAATCATCTGCTCTCTTGAGCTTCACGTGGGTTACATAAAACGTGTTTTAAAATAGAAAAGAGAATCCTCTTATACTCGTTCCATCCTGTCTTCCACAGGGTGATCTTTTGCTGGGAGCCATTTAAAAGATACCTCCGAAAAACAAGAATCAAGACAATTTCCTAGAGTCCTTGGATGGTTTAAGACATGACATGCTGGGCTGAGCCCCGTTGGCAAAAGTGGTTGAGTGTGGGACTGCGGCCTGCAGGCTTGGTTGTTCAAATCCAGCAGCAGCTCTCAAGTGCAGCACTGGGTAAAGCCCACGACCACCAGAGGCAGTGATGTCTACCCTCAGCCCCCCCCAAAAAAAAGACATTACATGCTGAGAAAAAGTTTGGAAGCATGAGTACACCTAGAAAAATATTAAAACAAATGTATAGTAACTGGTTATTGATGATTATTTTATAAATAAAACTCAAATTATGTAATAATAAAATGTTTTATCTCCTTTAAGCTGTGAATCCATTTTGAGAACTACATAATTGGTCAAGAAGGCTTACTATTATTAAAAATGTAATAAAATATATTTGATATGTACTTCCTGTAAGAGGAACATATTCTAGATTCATTAATTATTTTGTTGCTCTAGAACGAATGGATTTTTTTTACTGTATCATACTTTTACTTATTGACTCAAATGATTCCTTTATAATTTTTTCTTTTTCATATGTAATTATGAATTAATGAAATAGCAATCTTCTCTAGGAATGAATTAAAACATTCCTGACCCTGATTATACATAAATAAATATGCTTTCTTTTCTTCATTTAATTAATTACTATACATCACTGATTCATTCTCTGAAACACACTATCTAATTTAGTGTGAGTTAGTATTGTGATTTTAAAACTTTGTAATTGCAGCTCAAAAACTCTTAAAACTGAAGAAAGAAAACTTCAGTTTCTTAATAGAAGAAATTGAGAGAAATCGTGTTCTATTCAATATTTCCATCTTTATCTCTTTTTTAGGTTCTTGGACAATTTTTTTAAATCAAAATAATTGCTCCTTGTTACCTTTGGGAATATTATAAATAAGTCCATCATAAAAGGCTTCTTAGTATATGGCAGTGTTTATAGTTGTACCATATATTGGGAAGAATGGAAATTCAGGAACACATTCCATGCTCATGCAGAAAATGTACATGGTCTAAGAGACAGAAAAAAAGAACTATTTCATTATTTAAAACCAGGAACGATGTGAAGTGGTGTTGTATCTTTTCATCCTTCTTGTTTAAACTGTACAGTGAGCAAATAATCTATCCAAAGAATAAAGCAGCTCCAGGGTTGGTGAAGGTCTAGGAGCAACCTATAATATGCAGATGACACACACTTGCTACTTGAAAGAAGCAGGACAGGAAGCATTTGCTAATGAGAATCAAGGGCTGGCACCTTCACTGCGGATTAAAGTCAGCACAAAGAAAGCAAATATCTTCACAACTAGACTAAGAAAGAAGACTAGATCAAAGCCACCATAGATGTCATCTTGCTCAGATCCACAATTGTCATGCAAGCAGCAGTCAAGAAATCAACGGACAAGATACGTGCCTGATGTTCCAATAAAAGTGCTTTTAACAAAAGAAAAAAGAAATCAAAGGACAAATTACATTGGGCATATATGCTGAACCAGACCTCCGTTACATGTGGAAGAGCGAGGATGTCACTTTGAAGACCAAAGTATAGTTGACCCAACCAGGCATTTTCTTCGATCACTTCACAGACATGTGAAAATCGAACAATGAGTATAGAAGAACAAAGTAGAACTGACGCATTTGAATCATACCGTTGGCCAACAATATTGAAATCCTGTGGACTGCCAGAAGAACAAGCGGGGCTTTCTCAGACGTGCAGTCTGGTTCCTCCCTGGAATTGAGAATGGTCAGACTTCTCTTCACTTCCTTGAGGTGTTCTCAGGGCAGAAATGGACATCATGTTTTGTAAAGTAGAAGGGGAGTCAACAGGGCAAAGCCTCTTAAGCGTGGACACTGCGATTTCAACAATGCAATCAGATAAAGCAGTGTTTGTGAGGATGTTGCAGAACGGAGCAGTGTTTATTTCTATTGTTCATCGATTTGCCATGGTCTAAGCCAATGGGATAGCACCTGAAACGAGACAGACAGTTTATTCAGAATGATGCCACTGAGCTCCCGAGCAGAGGGAGCTCTGGTCATGTAGAAAAGGCACATGTGGCTGTGATCTGCAAGGTCAGCAATTTGAGACCAGCTTCTCTGAGCAAGAAAGATGGGGCACTGACCTTGTCGACAAGTGAAGTCTCAGACATGAGTCAGTAGTCACTCCACAAAAAATGAGAATTTAATACTGAGAAGAAATAATGTGAAATATTTTCTCAAAACGCTTCGTGTAATAAGTCAACATACTGTACGAGTTTAATCAGAGTTTATCCAGTTCTTTAGGCATTCATGACATATCTCTGCTAATAATAGAGTCTATAGATTAATGGTATACAAATCAGGGAGAAAAAACAATGAGACAACTGAGTTAGTCTGGATAGACTAGAGGAACAAATTTCAGAGACAGGCATATAGGTATAAGGAAAGGGTTTATATACAAAAGAAATGGGACAGTAAGAAGGCATCCCAATCCAATCCAGTGCAAAGTCATAAGTCCAATAATAACCCATATGCCTGAAATCAGTCTATAAAGTCTGCTTCCAACTCAGAAAGTCACAGGTCAGTGTGTGCAGAATTCTGGCGCTGGCAGGGGTCTCCCCATGGCTCCTTGCTTCCAGGGCTCAGGTCCATCAACAGCATGCCACTCCAGCTTCAGAGGTCTGTCTTCATCAGGGCTAAGTCAGGGTGTGGTCTCTCCACCAGCTACTCCAGCCTCCCAGCCGCTGCCATTCTGTGTTGCCTGTGGTTAATCATCTCTCAAACTAACTCCCAACAACTGGGGAAGATAGCTTCTCATCTTCACAAGGGAAGTATCACAAGATTTCCCACGAGTCTCAGGTGAAAGCCATGCCCACACAGAGGCCTCATCGGCACTCAATGGCTATCTCCAAATTAACAGGCCAGACTCCACCCCTACATTTCAATCATAAAATTAACATAAGTACATAACTGTGACAACAAATGCCAGTTTTTGTTGTTTTATGATAATTAGATTATTTTTGAATGAAAAAAGAGTGTAATATTTTCTTGTGTTTTCTCAAAGATCAGAATGAAAGATTGTGAGAATTCTTTTGAGGCTAATCTTTATGTCAAGACATAATCCCACCAAACTGTAAACAAGATTGGAAAATGTGCTTGGGAAGCAGAAAGGCAGGAGTTCAATTAGGTACACTTCTGTGATTCCATGTGCTGTTCACCATTTAAATGGGCAATGCTTGGATTAGGGATTAAATATATTTATTGGGACTATATTGCGATTGACACTTAGAACAGCTTGAGTACAAGTTTATTAACAGAGTGAGCCAAGGACTGGAGAGTTCTTTAAGATAAAAAAAGAAAGAAAGAAAGAAAACATTACCAGGGAGAGTGACAATGCTGGAGGGACTTAGAGAAAGAGAAATAGTAGGGAATTTTCCAATCTGAAGATAAATAGAGCAACAGGGATTTCATACAGGCAACAGAAGACATTTGTAACCAAGTGCTAAACATTGTTTTAAAGATAGATTGTGGGTACATGCACCAGTAGAGATTAAGGTATAGAAAATGACCTATAAAAATGTAATCTCAGCAGAGTGACATCAGGCAAAGCAGTGTGCGTCCCACACATCGGCATCAGACCATGGGCAAGACATCCTTTAAGATCGTCAGGGCTCCTTTGAGTAGTTCCGTAGTGAGGACTTCTCTGAATCCTTTGCATAATTTTGTGCATTAGTGTTTTGTTTATGTGAGCTTTATTATACAAGCTCATCACAATCTTGTGGGTTTGTAACATAAACAATCATTTTAATCGTTTCATAAAGAAATTGGTTCAAAAGAGCCTCTCTGTATTCCTTTAGACAGATATTTTGGAAGATGTAAATGCCACTTTATGCAATAAATTTAAAGACTTGGTGATAAGAGCTGCTAAAAGCATGGGAACTATTTTATAAACCAATGCCTGACAAGGCTGACTTCCACATATCTGGGATTGCTACATTTCTAATGTAAAAGGATATATTGAAACCACCTTCACCCATACTGGCATAATACCATAACTTACAATGAATATAAAAGCAGTTTATGAAGAACTCTTTCAAGCCTTTG
>PVJH01019726.1:0-42164 GCA_004026705.1 Nesogale talazaci
CCCCCCCCAAAATAAACAAAAAACAAAAAAAAATTTGCTCTATATGGAATAATAAAAATTTTTATAGAATGTAAAAATAGTATTGTAATATATTTTAATTTTAAAACGCCATGGAATGTTGTTAAATTGATAAAAGCAGGTGTCTGGTCACTTTACCTTAGGAGTCCTGGTGCCTTGGTGGTCCCAAGTCAGGCTGCTAACCCAAAGGTTGGCGGTTTGAAACCACCAGCCGCTTCTTGGGAGAAAGGTGAGGCTCTTGACTCTTCTGTAAAAGAGTCCCGTCTCAGAAACCCACACTGAATTGAGTCAGAATCCATTCGATGGCAGTGGATTTTTTCAGAGAGCTGGTCACTTCACAGATCTGACGAAGTGGAAGGAAGTAGACACCAACTTCTGTCTGAGGGCTCTGGCCATCACTCGCTCAGAAACTGGCCCTGGCCAATGGGGTCACTTGGCCAGACGGGCAACCAGGGCACTTAGCCATTCTCCCCCCCACCCCCCCAGCTCTGCCGCTGTGCCTTCCAATCCTCGTTCCTCCTCGTTTAGGAGCTCCGTGGCAGTGTGGTTATGAACCGCTCGCCTTGAGGTCATCGGTTTGAAACCACCAGCCATCCTGCAGGAGAAAGACAAGGCTTCAGTCTTGTTGGGGGCGGGGCCTGCTGCTATAAACACAAGGACTGTGTAGAAGCCCCTGTCTTGGCATTGGGATTCCGTGTCATTGTCATGAAATTCCAGTGGTCCCTGTTCCCCCATGAAGAGCCTCCACTGGCTGGATCCAGATGGGCACGTTTCTGCCTCCCGTCGGTCAGGGGGTCCAGTGCCGTGTGGCCTGCGAGCTGCTATGAGGCCGGAATCGAGGCCCCCGACCTCTCAGATGCCAGCAGGGTCTCGCAGGGTGGAGCGGTTTCACTGGAGCGGGCAGGCTGAAATCGACGAGGAAGAAAGGCCTGGCGGTTTTAAAACTAGCCAGTGGAAGCCCTGCCTCTCAGGAGCCCTTCCCCTCTGCGTGCTTCAATTTCCTCGCCTGTCAGTAGGGAGACTGCTAAGACCTACTCCTGAGGCTGCGCTGAGGATGAAGGGAGGAGGCTATTGGAATGTCAGGAGCCTGTGCAGAACCAGCGAAGGTGGTGAGGGAGGGAAGCCCAGGGGGGCGTTTGACAGGGAGAATGACTGGAAGTGGGACCAGAGCAGTCGGGGACAAAGGGCCCTGTCCCAAGGTGCTTGTGGCAGGCTGTCCAAACGATTCCTGCTCCAAGAGACTGCGTGGGATGGTAGAACTTGCTCGGCTCTTCCGCTTGATGGAAACAGGTGTCCAGGATTTTCTGCTTGGGTTCAAACTTGCCTGTAGCAGTGGTTAGCCATTGCACACACAACAGCAACAACCCCACTGTTCCCTGCTTGATTCTAGCTGTCTTTTTTTATTGTTCTCAGTGCCCTCCAGGCGATCATCAACTCTAATTGAACCCTTCGAGACAGGGGTAGCTCTGCCCCCATGGATTTCTGAGACCATAACTTTATGAGAGTAGAAAGTCACGTCCTTCTCCCAGCGAGTGGCTGGTGGATTTGGACTGATCATCTTTTAGTTCGCAGCCCAGTGACAGACCCTCTCATGTTTCTGCCCATCTTAATGCCGGTAGACAGCCTGCTCCGGGGGACCTTGGGAGGGGGGCTCTGCACTGCCACCTGGTGACCGTGTACCGACCGCAGGGGCAGGCAGCCCAGGTGGCCATGGTTCGGGGCCCTGGTTCCTGGCAGTGCACTGAGGGTGTGGCCCTCTTCCTCCCTTCCAGGTTCCTGAGCGTCACCTTGGTCTTCCCCTCCAAGAGCCAGCAGTCCCTGCGGATCGGCCTGGCCGTCCCCATCCTCAGCACAGTGGCTGCGCTGAGGAAGATGGTTGCTGAGGAAGGCAGCATCCCAGTGGATGAGGTAGGTGTGTGTGTGTGTGTGTGTGTGTGTGTGTGTATCACATTGCCAGAGGGGGTGCTCACTGGGTGACAGCATGCTGACTGGGCCCTTGAGGCCAATGTGTGATTCCCGGGGTGATTCGTGGGTTTCTGTGATGAGTGTCTGCGGTCTGGGATGCCTGGGTCTTGGCCTCTCCCTGTGTTATACAGAATGACTGGAGGCTTTCTGGAATAGGAAGCCCCGTCTTTCTCTCGAGGAGCTACTGCTAGTTTTGAACTGGTGACCTTGTGGCTTGCAGCCCAACGCATAACTACGTTGCCACTAGGACTCCTAACTCTGTGCTAGGCACTGATATTTGGACTTTCTGTTCTTAGCCAACTTAATCCTCGCCACCACCCTGTGAAATGAATGGTCCAATGATCCTCCTCTTGCCATGAGGGAACGAGAGGCACCGAGAGACAAGTGAAGTGACCGGCCACGCGAGTCCGTGGCCGAGGCAGGATGTGGAGGCGCACACTTTGCTTCTGTCACACGGCTGCTACTCTTCTTTGTTCTTGCCTCTGAGGAAATAGACCACAAGGCTGACTGGAGGGGAGAACGTGAACCATGAGGAGCTTCTTGGGGGACAGGGGTGCTTAGTGTGAGGGGGAGTCTTTAGGGGAATTTTTTTTTTTAGGCAACAGCCTGGATTCCATGTGACTTTGGAGGGCAAGGAAAGGGGCGGGGGGATGATGGGGAAAAGCAGGGTGGTGCCACGTGGAGGCCCCTGTTTCCTTAAGATATGACACACACATACACACACAATCAAGTTTATGGTTCCTCTGTGTTAGAGTTGGCTGAATGTTCACCTTTAGGGTCACCCTGTTGTCAAGCATATTTGCGTCACCTCAGGAGTCCGTCCCTCTGACCTTGAGCATCACCTCCTAGAACTCTTCTGAGGATCAAATGGGGCGGGGGCAATATTTACGTTCACAGCTTTGTGAAATCTGAAAGCACTCACAGGGCTTCTATCGAGCGAGAAGATGAGCGCCTTTGGGGTGGGGTGGGGTTGGGGGAGGGCAGTCATAAGGAATGGAGAACACCAGGGAGGCCGAGTTTGAGTAACTGAGTTGAAGGCCAGGCGGGCTTTGAGAAGCAGAGTGCATCGGAGTCCCTGAGTGGTGCCGATGACTGAGTTCAGGACTCAACTCTATTCCTCCCGAAGGTTGGCAGTTCAAACCCATCTGAGACGTGCCACAAGCAAGTCTGGGATCTGCTTCTGAAAAGCCCACCACTTGACACCCGCCTGGGGCAGTTCCACTTATTACAGACAGGGGGCCTCCATGAGTCAGGCCCAGTGGCAACCCCTGCCTTCCTCTGGGGAGCTATTTGGCTGGAACCAAACATCTACTCTGATAAGTTTGTTTCCTTGAACTCTGATAAGGTTTCTTCCACTTCGGGGCTACAGCCATTGCTTCTTTTCCTCCTCGCCCCTCCCACCCCGTTTAGCACTGGGGTGCTATCTCACGCCTGCGGTGGACAAGGCTAATGGTCACACCGACCATGTTTCTTCGTGAAAGGAGGAGGGAGACAGTCAATAGAGAGTTGTGAGACTATCAATTTCTTATTTGTTAAGTTTGTTAAGTTCCCTTTGAGAAACTAAGAGGGGAAACTGATCTTCATTCCAGGTGATCTTGGCTGAACTGCCTCTCACCGGATTCCAGCGGTCCTTCTTTGATGAAGAGGACTTGAATATCATCGCGGACGGAGACAACGTGTATGCCTTCCACGTGCCTTCCTCCCCCGGCCAGGGGCGGCTCTCGGGTACTCCTGCTGCACTCTGTTTGGATGTTTTTGGATGTCTGAAGTTTGTAGGCTTGAAGCGGTGGAGAACAGGGGTGAGGGTAGGGGGGTGTCCTCATTAGTCGCTAAAACGGAGGACATTGTTCTTGGCACTGGATATCTTGTGAGGAGAAGACTATCTTCAAATGTTCATATTCGGCTCACTCAAGGATTCTCAGCCCTGGGAGAGGATCAGACTCAGAGAACTCGGCTGCCCCCACAGAGCCTCTGATTGGGTGCATTTGGCCGGAGACCCCAGTGTTTGCATGTTGAACAGGCACCCAGGTGATTGCTCCCGGAGCTGGTGCTGGGGATCCAAGTTGAAGACTCACCCTGCAGTGTCGCTGGAGGGTCATCTCGATCCTCAGTGCGCTTAGGCTTCAGTCCTTGCAACACCCATTCTCCCCATGTGATCAGGAGGGGCCGCAGTGTGAGGTCAGTGGTCTTTCGCTACCACTTCACTTCCAAATGCCAACTTTCCCTTAACGTGGGATGTGCTGAAACAGTTCATTTAGGGTGGTCTTCCATTGCTGGTCAGTATATCGTTTGGACCAGCAGACCATGTTGAAAGGATCCCATGCCAGTGCTGGCCAGTTTTCCTGATGAACCTGGGCACTGACCCTGTAGCCTCAGCCAGTCTGGGTCACAGGCTATGGTGCTGCAGTTCTTCCATAACAATCCACTGGTGGTTCACGGGTGCTCAAGGTGGAAGAGTGATCAGAGAGGTCAGGGTTCTGAGCCAGCAATGAGATTCGGAAAGAATACAAAAGCCATCCTCTCTCTTCCAGCTCATCCATCTGGGCTGCCCGTCTCCCCACGCCTGGTATACGGGGAAGGTCAGCAAGAGGCCAAGGTGGCCATCCTCTTCTGTAACGTGGTGGGATCTGGGAAGCAGGCCAGCAGGTATGTCCAGCTTCGTCCTTTGGACTGTTACGCGCTGTGTGCAACCTCGGCTTTGTTGACATGGATTTGGGTCTCCCTCTAAGCGACTTGAATTTGATCGGATGAGTCAGATATCCCCCAAGTGTGGGCACTGGGGACAGGCAGTGCCTGTCCTCCGTGGCAGTGCCTATCCTCCGTGGCAGGATTCTTGCCTTCTATGGCAGAAGTCCTGGGTTCAGTACCTAGCCAGGACACTTTGTGCTCATTCACTGCCTGTCTGTCCCTCTGAGGTTGACCAAGTTCTAGACTAAGATGGACTAGGTAGGGTGATCTGCCAATGATCCCTTGTGGAAATCTGCCAGGGAAAGCCCTGGGGAGCACAGAGGTCTGCCCAGCTCTTGGCTGCGGGCACGGCACTAGGTAGCGTTGGGTTCTGTTGGAAGCGGAACATGATCCATAGTGCTCCATGGAAACGTCGAGCGTCAGGGGCCTCCTTGATGGATCAATGGCAGGTAACGGCACCGGTGTCTTCCAAAGACATAAACTAGAAGTAAGGGGTGGCCTGTCTTCTGAGCAGGACAACCCACAACAATCTGCCTTAAGCAGGTGGCCCACATCGCCCTTACAGAGGAAACTTTCGGATGAATTGGAGAAACAAGCCCCTTCTCTTGCCACTATGATATTAGGTTGTAAGGCCTAAGGATTACAAGACAGGGAAAAGGCAGCTGCCTGTGAGAAAACCAACTGTCAGCCAGTTGATCTTATACAGGGCTGTTGAGGCTGCAAATCTCAACAGGAGCTGGTTGCCTCATATTTCTCTCAAAGAGTAGCTGGTGGGTTCGAACCAATGACCTTATGGTTCACAGTCCAACTTGTGACCTATGTCACCAGGATTCCTTGGCTTTATTCAAAGACCAGATAAGCTATCTATTTAGAGATTATGTGATTGTTTAGCCAAATCAAGGCCCAAAAGTGATGAAAGAGTTCAGGAGAGTGACTGGGTACAGAAACCCAAATCAGATCACTTTCTTATGTAGTCCAGATAAAGTCCCAAAGATAATTCCCATAAAAATGTTTGGAAAAAATATTTTTAGAATTTATCTGAAAGAATAAACTGATAAGAATACCCAGGAAAGGAAGTAAAGTGTTAATTCCTAAGATGTTATGATGTGTCAGAAAAATATACCTTTAAGTCAAGGGAGAAGAACCAGGCCAAACTGTCTCAGCTTCTATGAAATGGTCCGTAATTCGTAGGAAGATCAGACTTACTGGTAAGGGACTCATAGACCCCTGAGACTGTGGCCTTTCATCATCCTCAAGTCTGGAAATGAACCCCCGTTCCAGCTTCAATTTTCACCCGAACAATAACAACTAGCATCACCAACCTTTGATGATCAGAAGGGACGCTGTGGCCAAAGGGCATAGCTCCTGCTAGCTTAGGCGAGAAGAAGGAATGAAAAGGAGAGACACAAGGACGTTGCAATCAATGACAGGAAATAAAACGTTTGAATTATTGAATGGAAAAACCTATTCACCCTGTGAACTTAAAAATTTTTTTTCCCTGTTAGTCTGTTTTTGTTGTTATTTTTGTTTTTAATTTTTTTTAAGGAAGGCAAAACAAAACAAAAAACCTAGTATTTAGTACTATTGCAGAGTAAATGAATGACTTAATTAGGGAGGCTGGGCTAATTTGCATTTTTCCATTAAGGCCCCCTCCCCCCCCCCAGCCACAAATTCCCTTTGAGAATTATAAAACTGAAAATTATCAAATACTTGCTGAAGATAACAAAAGGGGGTGCGATGCCTTTGAATCGTGGGCTATTTCTTTTTTATTACTTCTGTCTTTATTTAATTTTGAGTCGTGGGCTATTTCAGTTTCTGATGCAGTGGCACTGCTGAATGAGCTTGAACTGATAACACTAAGATCAGCAGTTCAAGCCCACCAGCGATTTGGCAGGAGAAAGTTGAGGCTCGTACCTCATCCTGTAAAGATTTCTGGCCTCAGAAACCCAGCGTGAGCTCTCTGTGAACAGAATCTACTCCTTGGCAATGGGTTGGGCTTAAGGTTAGGAACTAGAATGGATTAAAAAAAAGAAGAAATGTATTTAAAATCTCAAATTACGGGAGGGGCTGGGAAAAAAATCTCAAATTAGACATAAAGTGAACAGACTTTATCCCACTTTTGGCAAGACAGTCTTGATTTTTCCCACGTCCCGTGGTGTTTTAAAAAAGCCCCGGTTTTTGGATAGAATGCACGACAAGATAGGGAACAACGGGAGAATGGGAAGGGAATATACCCCCCTCTACCACCATCCCTTCCCGGTCAATGGGAATCTGGTCACTTTACGAGACACAACCTTGAAAGGCGGACCAAATGGAAAGAAAACAAAAACAAAAATCCTTACATCCCGCGAAGTAGATTGCTGGGTCTTTCCTCTGAAGATCTCTTCACATTCCAGCCAGCAGCCTGGAAATTAAGTGCGTGACCTGGGAGCTCTCTCTCTAGGGGAGAGGATTTATTACTTAGCCCAGGGATCATATCGCAGCAGCCTGTCTTCACCGCAACGTCTCCATGAATTTATTTCATTTGGCCTCTGTTTGCATCTTGTCTATTTTGAAGGGCCCTTGGGTGGTGTGGGCATGCAATTGTTTGACTTCTGTAACCCCAAAGGCTGGTGGTTCAAACCCGCTGTGGGCACGTTGGGAAAGCATACACAGTACTCTGCTTTCCACAGGTCAGGGAGCCTGGGAAACCCAATGGGACAGGGGGACAGTTCTTCTCGGCACACATGGGGTCCCCTCGATGGCAGCGGGTCTCCGTTTGACTGCGGGTGGTGTGGTTCTGGGTTTGTGATTGGCCATTAAGACATGAGGGCCTGCCAGGAACAGAGCCTGGTGTTGGGTGCTTCCGTCTCGGTGTTGTTTGCTTCAGTTGAGCAAACACGTCCGTGTCTGTTGGATCGTTTGAGGCTTTGTGCTAATGAAGTAATCCATTGTCCTGGGACTTCCAGGTTTGGGCCACCCTTTCTAGTCAAGGAAGGCAGAGACATTTCCTGGGCCCAGCTCCGGCAGTGCATTCTTAGTAAAGTCTGCTGTCTCATGAAGACTGAGGCCCCCATCCAGGTCAGTGTGTGTGTGTCTGTCTGTCTGTCTGTCTGTCTGTCTTGGGAGTTGGGCAAGGACTCTAAGCAAAGTGATGAGAAGAATTTGCTATTAATGAGAATGCTCTCTTGGGCATAAGACAACTTCAAGTACTTATATGCTACAAAGTATCCATCTTATGACCCTGAGTGATAGATACCTCAGTTGTCAAACAGCCCCAAGTTTGAACTTTTCACAACTTTACAGAAAAGCCGACTTGAAAAAAAAAAAAGCCTGTTCGGCGCGTCTCTCCAAGTCTCAGCCAGTGGTTCTCAACCTGTGGGTCGTGACCCCTTTGGAGGTCGAAGGACCCTTTCACAGGGGTCACTTGATTCATAACAGTAGCAAAATGGCAGCTATGAAGTAGCAACGGAAATAATGTGATGGTTGTGGGGTCAGCACCACAGGAGGCATGTGTGAAAGGGTGGCGACATGGGGCAGGCGGAGGAGCCCTGGTCCAGGCGCCTGTGGAGTGCACGGGAGTCCTCATCATGGTGATGTAGTTCTTGCGTTTTATTTGCATAAAACAGCGTAATCATAGCCCCGAAGAAAGTTCATGACTCCAGCCGTAAAGCTAAGAGGAAAACTGTGAGATGCAAGAAAAGAAAGAAATCTTTGCGAAATTTGAATAGGGTGCAGCCACTTGTCGGATCTGGCAGATGAATACAACATGGCTACGTTGACATTTTCTACAATTTTGTGTGTGTGGGGGGGAAGTGTGATGAAGCAGCTATGGTGTCGGAAGATGAGAAATCGGTTTGTGGGAAACAACCCAGCCCCTGGCCGAGGTTGCCAAGAAAGCCGCCGTGAGTTCGGACAAATCGGACACCCCGCGAAGGCCATGGGGGAGCCAAGACAGGGACAGGCGAGAAGGCTGGCAGCCTCCGCGGTGACGGAGCGGCCCAGGTTCGAAGCCCGCCCCTGCTCTCTGAGAAACGCAAACGGAGATCCGGCGGGCTGTGTCGCGAGGCGGGGAGCGTGGGTGTGCATGAAGATTGGGCCCATACACCCCTGATGGGATTGACGGAGTATGTGGAGGCTGGGGTGCCCCTCCCCAG
This sequence comes from Nesogale talazaci, assembly GCA_004026705.1. Classification (NCBI taxonomy): domain Eukaryota; kingdom Metazoa; phylum Chordata; class Mammalia; order Afrosoricida; family Tenrecidae; genus Nesogale; species Nesogale talazaci. Next base: position 8,808 of record PVJH01019726.1, read on the forward strand.
CAAGGGTTCAACTAGAATGAAACCAGACTTTGTTTGTTTTTTGGGGGGAGGTGGGTTAATACCCAATCGGACCTTCATTGCTACAGAAGAAAAGGCATTGCCAGACCGCAAAGCTATGACAGACAGCTTGACTGCTATTGTGCGGGATGCTGGGGGGATCTTAGAGCGCAGCCGTGTTAGGGTGCCATGCTGAAGGTCCACAGGGGTTTTAGACAACCGAGCACCATGAGAATAAGTTACTTTTATTTACTGTGTCTTGATCTTAACGAATTTGTAAGCGTAAATTTGGGGCCCCGGAACCAATTATTTGGTTTTCTGTTAGTTCCTATGGGAAAAATACGTTCAATCCTCAAACTTTGGGCAACAAATTAAGTCCAACAATCGGTATCATTGCATTTCTACTCTTGGTGGTGCTATAAGATGCTTTACGTTGAATGGAGCTATTTCCTATTAAAACTCCTCAAACGGCTGAGCTCCGGTGGCACAGTGGTTGAGTGCGGGACTGCAGCCCACAGGGTTGGCGGTTCAAATCCAGCAGCAGCTCTCCAGGAGCAAGGCTGGGCTTCCTACTCCCACCAGGGCAGTGATGCCACAAAAACAAAACAAAACAAAAGACTCCTCAAACATGATTAGAACCAATGATGGAGTTGACGATTCCCCTCAGTTTTGAGTAGAAAGAATTTTCTTCCCCCCCCCCCCCAGAGGACAGTACGGGGGCAAATAATGTAGCCATATTGCTACAGGATTATAGAAACTCTTATGAAGCAAAATTATCAAAATGCAAAGCTATCGCTTCTCAGCATGGCCTCCACTAGGTGAGCCCTCCCCTATGCCCTGTGGCCCCCACCAGGTGGACCCACCCCTATGTCCGTCCTTGGAGAGTGTTGTGCTCTTTGCTTTCCTCCCTGGCAGAGTAGCAGTTTGGGCGTCCTTGGGGGCCTCAACCCTCTTCCTTATCCAAGTTCTTTGAGTTGGGCGAGCAGAGCCCTGGCCACCCTCCGGAGACAAGCAGGCACCTTGCTGGGAGGCAGAAAGCTCAGTGCCGCTTTGCCAGCCTTTGTCGCACAGATGCAGGTGAGCCCCTGTGACAGTTCTGCACCCGTGGAGGAGAAAACTCCTCACAGTGACGCCCCTGGAGGCCCCCAACATGGTCACCGTTGCCACGGTCTAAATTGGCCTCTCTGCCCTGACTTGACCTGGCCCAACAGTTGAATCTTGGAGAGGCCACGGCTTTCATTGGACGTTACTTTTCGCAGGCATCTTACCCAGGCGAGGACAAGTGCGTTCTTGTGGCAGCCGTCCACCCATCCCAGAGACGTGTGTGAATCTGGTAGACTAGAGAAACAAATTCATAGACACTCATGTGTATGTAAGAGAGAGGTTTATATACAAAAGCAGTTGAATATTGAGAAAACATCCCAGCCCAGTCCAGATCAAGTCCATTCAGTATGGTATTAGCCTATATGTCCGATACTAATCTTTAAAGTCCTCTTCGGACTTAAGAAACATGTGCGATGATGTCGAATGCAGGACGATCATAGGCCGTGGGTGGGAAGTCTTGTGGACTAGGAAGCATCTTGTGACATCTCAACACTGGAAGGGGTCTCCACGTGGGGCCTCCAGCTCCCAGGACTCTGGCTGCATCAGGGTAGCTTCATGTCACAAAGTGACCAGATGTTAAGCGGGACACCATTGACCGGGGTGGGGGTGGAGGGTGTTTCTTGATTAAAAATTTGGTCTATATGGAGCAACAAAAATGTTCACAGAGGGCTGAGCCCCGGTGGCGTAGTGGTTGTGCGCGGGACTGCGGCCCACTGGGATGGAGGTTCGATTCCGGCTCCACAGGGGCAAAGGCTGGGCCTCCTACCCACCACCAGGGCAGTGATGCCTAAAAAAAAAAAAAAATGTTCACAGAATGCAAAAATAGTATTGTAATATATTTATTTTAATTTTAAAACGCCATGGGGTGTTGTTCAATTGAAAAGTGGGATGTCTGGTCACTTCATTCATGTGGCTTCTCATCAGAAATGTCTCACAGGCAGTGAGTAAGTGCCCTGCCTCCGGCAAGCCGTTTATCTCCTTAATGCCTTCAAATGAGGTCATCAAGCTGCGACCTGATTCACAGGCTAAACTCCACCCTGTCACTCTTAACCTGTCAGATTGACAACAGATTATGTAACTACCACACTTAAGATAATTTCGTGCCGTGTTTAAAGAGCTGAGATGGAAACTCCAGGATAACACCGCTTGACCTTAGTTTTTTACCTTTCATGATAAAGGGGGTTTATTAGAGAAGTTGATAGGTCTTGGTCCACAGCAACAGCTTTCTTCACCAGCCGTCAAGTCTTTCTCTGATCCTCAGCCTCTCAGCTCGTTGCTCCCTTGGCTGGGTCAGGAAAGCCAGCCTCCCCGTCACAGAATCTCACAGTGCCACAGTCTCGGGCCCAGTGAGGAGCAGGCACCCCGTAGCCTCAGTGCTGCTCTCCACAGCCTCCCTGCCACGCTCTCTGGTGCACCTGGCCTCAGAGCCTCCATCATTTCAGAGCTCTGGGATGTGTTTTTCCCAGTGGTGCTAGGATTTCTCTCTCTGTCCGGAATGGTTCTCAGGTACTCAGGAATGTCTTTTCCTTTGTCATTTATTCAGTCTTACTTCTGAAATCGCTGGTTATAGAAGAATCAGAAAGCATCCTGGAATTTGGTTGACGCCGATGCTGGATTTTCTTTCTTTTTTGGGGGTGGGGTGGGGTAATGGGTTCCAGTCCATCAAAACTTGTTCTGCTCCCAGCTATCAAGGAGCCCCGTGGGCACTGGGGGTTAGGCTTTGGGCTGTGCTACCTGGAAGGTCTGCCGTTCAAAACCACCAGCCCCTCTGCAGGAGAAAGACGAGGCTGTGTGCTCCCATGATGATTGACTGTTTTGGAAACCCTTTTACATGGCGATCACCGTGAGTCGGGATTGCCTGGGTGGCCACGGATTTGGTGTGGGTTGGTAAGGTTCCTGGGAAGCAAAACCATTGGCTTTTGACCTAAAGAAAGGTTGGTGGTTCGACCCTCACCAGAGATGCCAAGGAAGGCAGGGCCGGTGATCTTCTTCCATAAAGATGACAGCCCAGAAGCCATGGAGCAGGTGGCGTAGTGGTTACACAGGGGGCTCTGAAGTCAAGGTCAGCAGTTCAAAAGGACCAGCAGCTGCTTAGGAGAAAGGTGAGGCTTTTCCTCAGAAACCCACAGGGGCAGTTCTGCTCATTTTACAAGGTCCCTCCGAGTCAGAACAGACACCGCCAGGCCGCTCTGCAGCACATGGACATGCCAAGAACCAGAACCCATCGAGAGCTACGGGTCTGTTTGCTACGGGTCTCTTAAGAAGGGGCTTTGCATTTGAGGGAAGAGACCGAAGTTGTTCCTGGGATTCAGCTGCATAATAGCTTCCTCCCTGCTCCGGGAAAGGCAGGTGTGTGGTGCAGGAGGAGCGCTCCCTCTCCCTTCATTAGCGACTTTTCCTGCCTCGGCTCCAACGTTGCTCTCTCGCGGACCTTGCTGTCCATCCTGCCAAGCACATCTCTCGGCGTGCCCACTTTAGCGCCGCTCCACTTCGGTACAAGTAGGTCAGAGTCTCTCCTCACAGCTCCTCGCACTCCTCCAACGCTTGTGCCTCCTGGGGGTGGTTGAAATTGGAGATAACCACTTTCATGTGAATGTTCCGCTCAGCAGGCTTTGATCCCTTGCTGGCCCGCCGCACCTTTACAGACACACCCCGCTCCCATTTCCGTTGTTTTTTTTTTTTTTTTTTTTTTTTCTGATCCAACCGTTGCTGGAGCTAGCCAGAGTCCATCACGGGCAAGTTGGCGACGGATGCTTTTTCCCGCAGGTCCATTGGCAAATGCATGGGGGGACATGCCGTTTTCCCAGAGGATACAAATAAAACAGCACCCCAAGCTCCCAAACCAACCCCAGGGTGGCACGTGCATTAGCAGCACCGCTTGGCTGTCTCTTAAGGGAAACAGGCTGTCAGGCCATGCTTCTGTGGCACTGCTGGCCAGGCTCATCCTAACTGCCCGTCTTGCGGTGAATAAACAAAACAAACCCCCCTGCCATGGACTCAGAACGACCCTGAAGCCAAGCGTAAACCGACTGCACCAGCCAGGGCCCTTCCTGAGGACTCTGGAAAAAGATGAGGCTATCTGCGCCCTCCACAGCCTCAGGACCCTCTGTAGGGCCGTGATGAGTCTGAGTCAGCCCTGATGGCTGTGGCCTTGACTTTGGAGTGTGTATTAGGCTGAGTTTCTTAGAGAAGCAAAACCAGTGTCACTCGTATAAAGCAAGAACTTTATATCGAGAGAATGTTCTATCAAGAAAGCTGACTGTGGCTGAGCCCCAGGGGCGTAAGTAGTTGAGTGCGGGACTGCAGCCCGCGGGCTTGGCGGTTCAATTCCAGCGGCGGCTCTCAGGAGCGGCGCTGGGTAGCTCCCACGACCACCAGAGGCAGTGATGCCCATAGACAAAAAAAAAAAAAAAAGAAAAAAGAAAGCTGACTGTGGGAGACCAGAGAAACAGATTCATAAACACTCATGTGTATAAGATAGAGTTTTATATACAAGAGCAACTGTACATTGAAACATCCAAACCTAGTCCCACATCTTAAGTCCAATATTAGCCCATATGTCCAATACCAATCTATAAAGTCCTCTTCATACTCAAGAAACACAGGCAATGATGCCAAATGCAGAATGATGACCAGTCAGCAGGTCTGTGGATCCAGTGGCATTGTAAGCACCTCAGCGCTGGCAGGGGTCTCTCCAACTTCATAGGTCTGGTTGCATCCATTTGGCTTATCCGATTCAGGTAGTTCCATGTGGCTTCTCCTCAGGGATGTCTTGCAGGAAGTCAGTCTTGTCAGTAGAGAGATTCCAAGCGAGTGAGAGAGTGTCTCCTGCTTCCAAGAAGGAAGAACCAGATTTCCCAGAATTCTCAGGAGAAAGCCATGCCCACACAGAGGTCTCATTGGCGATCTCCAGATTGACAGGCTAGACTCCACCCCTAGACTCTTCATCCTCAAATTGACACCAGAGGGGGTGACTGCCACCTGACCGACCCAGTCCATCTTAAGCCTGTGAGTCTGAGACCCTCTGGACTCACACACACCTGCTGGAAGCAAAACGGCAAAGATGGAGCTGGGAGATCACAGGCTGGTGGCTTCAAATCTCATGACTCTGAGCCTGGCAGGGTCACAGCAGGGTAGCGGCAGCTCCCAGGGTCAGCAGGCTGCATGGGGCACCAATCCCGGAGCCAGACATGCCCTGCTGGCAATAGCAAGTATGAGCTGAGGATGATGTGATCCACATTCTAAATGGCAGCAAGGCGGGGAGAGAGAGAGAGAGAGAAAGAGAGAGAGAGAGAGAGAGAGAGAGAGAGAGAGAGAGAGAGAGCTGTGCCCAGGGTCTCTCTTTTACAAGGCCACACCCTCAGGAAGCCTGACTCCGCTCCTCCCTCCACACAGGTACCCTCAAGTTGACATAAAATCTAACCAACACGCTGTATAAACTTGGATGTGTGGCACCAGCTGGAATCTTACTCTGGTCAGAGAAAGCTGACTATGGAAATGCTGCGTCCTCGCGGCCCCCCCCCCCCCCCCCCCCCCCCCCCCCCCCCCCCACACACACACACCAGTTATCTGAACGGTGAGGCTTCAGAGCAGGGGTGATTGAAGAACAAGGTTGTTCCCAGATCTAAGCAACATCCTCCTTATGAAGGTTTCCCTCAGGTGGCTGGCCTTGAGCTGAAGCCCCCTTAAGTCAGCTCGGGATTTTCTCCCTCTGCCAAAGCCCGTTGAGATATTCATCACAGCATCCTTGGGCCACACTGGTCAAGCATTGAATGAACTCACCCCACATGCGATGGCTGGCATGGCCGCTCCTTAGTGAGGCGAGTGGTGTTCGCTGGCACGGCTGAGGCCCTGCTGGCCAGCCTTTCCCCACTTTTGCGGCAGATCCACCAAGACCCCTGAGTGGGACAGATGTTTCATGCTCAGCTAGCAGTCAGAGGGTTGGCAGTTCAAACCTTCTCAGCGGTCCCCGGAAGACTGCCCTGACCATCTGCTTCTGTAAACATGACAGACAGCCAAGAAAATCCCAGGGAACTCAATCGACTTGAGGAGGATGTTTGTTTTCATGAGTCCAGTTAGGCATTCCAGGGAGCCCTGGTAGCATAGTGGTTACGTGTTGGGCTGCTCACCCCAAGGTCAGCAGTTCGAAACCACCAGTCACTCCAAAGAAGAAAGAGAAGCCTTTTGACTCCGGTCCTGGAAACCGCCAGGGGCAGTTTAACCGTCTCCCGTCAGATCCCTGTGAGTTGGCATTGACGTGATGGTGGTAAACTAAACATAGCAACTCCTTGAACTTCACACACCGCATTCTCGAAAGCCTGTTTCAGAGGGATCTGACCAGCCTCAGGCCACCACTCTGCTTCCCAGCCCCCCTTCCCTGTGTGCCAAAGCTCTGGTTCTGTGTAGGGTCATTCTGCCCTCCAGGCACTCTTCCTCGTTCCTGCAGTTAGAGTGCTCTCCCCTTCAATCCCTGTCAGAGTTCAAACTCCCTTTCATTTTTAATTTTTTTTCTTTCTTATTAATTTTTTTTAAGTAAGAGCTTCTGACTTTTACTTTTGTCCATTTGTGTGTGTGTATGTGCGCGCGCGCGTTAAAAACAGTTGATGGTGAATGAGCTGAAGGTTAACTGAGCAGATGGCAGCTTTCCAGGCAACGGTTTGTGCCCATCGTGATTTCGCTCAGCCATTGCAGTCCCCTCCCTCCGTGGACTGTCACTTACCCCACTTCCTCCCTGCGTCGGGGGTCCAAGCCGCCTTCTTTCCAAGCCTTTGAACCTGATCCTGGGGGTAGATTCTGCCTTTCTCATCTTATCGAGGTGATTGTTTTGATATGTGTGGGGTACCAGCCCCCACAATGGAAAGGCTCCAAGGGGCGGTTGTGTAACTGAGGGGTAGGATTAAAGAGACATCAGACAAGACCGGGCCTGCAAGGGCTCACCTCCCCGACCTCCCTGACTTCAGAACCAGGCCTGAGCAGAGAGAGAATATATTTCCAACCAAGGCTTCTATACACTCTAGAGGTGTGCAAGCCCCCCTAGGGACAGGTAACAACATATGTAACAAAGTGGGCAGTACTGTAACCTAAAGATCCCCGAGTCCATTGGAGGAGCAACCTAACACCTGTGCCTGGGGCACGTAAGGGGGAGCGGCTGTCTTCAGATCCTGGAGAGCACAAGTCTGTCTCTATAGTTAAAGCTGCAGGCTACATGGCAATCAGCCATGTGCTTGTAAGAGGTAACCTGAAAGTAGTACTATTATGGGAGGGCATAGTGGGGAACAATATGAATGATGAGAATGTGAACTCACAAGGTGAAGGCCTCCCTCCACCCCAGACACCCAGCTTGCCAGGCTCCTTAAGGCACGAGACTGAAAGATTCACCCGGGTGCACTCTTCCCATTCTCTGCTCCCCACAAATATGGAGGTGAGCTCCGCTCCAGACCTGAAGGGTCAGGCCCATGCTCATTGAGACGTGTTTGGAGGGTCTAGCAAGGAAGTACAGCTACTTGCACACCCTTGACCGAAGGACAGTCCTCCTTCTATCAGGGAAAGTCGTCCTCTTCAGCCGAGTGGGCACCTTCAGGAGGGACGCACGTGGAGCGGTGAGGGAGGAAGGGGACGCCCGCCTAGCCAGCCAGATCAGCCGAATCAACCCTGGTGACCAATGGGGGTGACAGCTGTCGCAGCCAGATCGCCCTCCCATCCAGACCTGTGTTCCTCAGGGTTCCACCAGTCTGTCTGTAAACCTGCTCTCAGGATGCTGAGTTGTGCTCCACATTTTTCTCTCACTCTGGGTTTTGTCAGATTTCAAAATAAAAAAATTCCACTCTTCTGGTTTTAACCAAGGTCACCAGTGACTACTTTAAGAGGGTTTCTTCCTTCCTTCCTTTGAAGACTCTGTTGATTATATTTTTAAAAAGAAATGCCATGGCAGTTAGATTTTATGTCAACTTGCGCCTGTGTGAAAATCTAGGGGCGGACCCCAACCTTTAGTCAGCTCAGCCTGATGATGCCTCCTTGGGGTTATTGTGCCTTTTAATGAGAGAGACACCAGGAGACGCTTTCTCTCTGGTCCTTCCTCTTCCTCCTTACTGGGCCTCTGTGTCTGCCTCCAGAGGCCGTCACAGTGGTTGGCCCACCTGTATCCATGAGACTGCACCCACAGGCCTGTGAGTTTCCCTGTATCTCATTCCACCTTTCTTTGTCATCAGCCTTTGGCTACCTGAGTCTGCAGGGGGTTCTGGCTAGCATCAGACCCATGGACTTGAGTCGGACAGAGCCGGGATGCCTCCTTGACGTAAAATTGCTGTTTGATATCACGCTCTTTCTCATACATAATGTGAGTGAAACTGGTTTTGTTTCTCTGGATCAGCAAACTGCGGCCCGCCAGCCATATGGGGCTCTTTCAGTGTGAACGTGCGGCTCTGAAGTCACATTGAAAATATGTGGAGGTTATTATTTCAGATCACGGCGATTTTATTTGTTTGGGAAAACATATTTAAGGCTCTTGAGTGATTTTTAAAGTTGTTAGGAGGGACAGGATCGGCTCTTCGGTCTCAACAATTTGCTGACCCCTGCTCTAGCCTAATGAGGCTAACACAGGTGCCATCGATTGAAATAAACCGTTGGTTTTAAAGACATGCTTCAACTTAAGAAAAGTGACGTGAGTGACGTCCATCTCTGAGCGTCCCAAAGCAGAACTGTGCTCCCTTGAGTTTTTCATGGCAGATCTTTCAGAAGGAGACCACCAGACCTCTCTTTTGAGCCTCCTTTGGGTGGACTCAATCTGCCACCCCTTTGACTAGCACTTACATGAGGACATTAACTAGTTGCGCTGCCCTGGGACTCCACAAAAATAGTAGAATCTGGAAAATACACAAAAGGTGTGCATTTCTAATTTTTAAAAATACCAAAAAATACAGGGCTGAGCCCCGGTGGCGTAGCGGTTGTGCGCGGGACTGCGGCCCACTGGGACGGAGGTTCAATTCCAGCAGTGGGGCTGGGCTTCCTACTCCCACCACCGGAGAGCAGTGATGCCCCCCCCAAAACAAAAAACAAAAAAAATACCAAAAAATACATAAGATGCATGTTTTTTCCCCCAAAGTGGTCTTTAGGTCCTTAGGTAGGTACCCCGGAACATTTTAGTGTACTGGTACTAATCGGTTCAGAATATTTTTTTTCTTGTTTTCCTGCTCTAAAAACTGGATGTGTCTTACGGTCAGCTGCATCTTATGGCTCAAAAAACACTGTAGATGCTAGCTCTTTATGAAGACTGATGAAAAATCGGTACACTTGAATGATGGTGTTGATGAAGAATATTGAAATTTCACCGATTGCCCAAAGAACACACCAGTCTGTCCTTGGAAGGACAGCCAGATGCCCCTTCAGGGAAAAGATGGCGAGAGTTTGGCCCGTGTGCTTTGGACATGTCAGGTGAGGCCAGTCCTTGGAGAAGGACATCGTGCTTGGTCAAATGGAAGGGCTGAGACAAAGAAGAAGACACTCGACCAGGGGGCTGCACGCGAGGGCTCAAGGCACAGTTGTGCAGATGGCACAGACCCGGGCAGTGGATCGGAACTGAGCTGTTGGTACCTGCAGCAGCGGCGGCAGCGGCCTGCCGGGCTTATTTTAAAGCACACGTACAGCTATACTGTGCGTGGCACACACATTCAGACCGCCAACTTGCTTGTAGGTGATTGCTTGACGTGGGGAGATCCGAGATAATCATTTTACTCACTTGCCGTCGAGTCTGACTCATAGTGGCCCCTGTGAAGCAGTGGTGTGACCTTTGGGGTCACACAGGGATCATCCGATTCATAACAGCAAAATGACAGTGATGAAGTGGCAACAACAATAATGTTATGGTTGGGGGGTCACCCCCACAGGAGGAACTGCATGCAAGGGGTATGAGGAGGGTTGAGAACCACTGCTACCGAGGGGGTCTGAAGCTGTCCATTTTTAGGGGTGCAGACAGCTTCATTTTCCTCCTGAGGAGCGAGGAGTGGCTGGTGGGTTTTGACCACTGACCTCGTTAGCAGTCCAATGCTTCCTTGATAAGGGCTCCTTTGTGTTTAATGAAGTCAGTTAGATGATTTCTTAATGAACGTACTTGCTTTATTTTCCATGGACTGGATCCCAGTCTGTTCCAGTTAAACTTTACTGTGTTCATTATTTAGGGGGAAGTTTCATGCTCTAAATATAGTATCCCCTCCAACATCGCCAGGTATAAGGTAGATATTTTTGAAAACCAAAGCCTCGTATATGTCTAGTCTTTTGAATGCCAGTTCTCAAGGGAATATTCAAAGTCACCTATAGAAAGAAATGACTACGATATTCTTCACGTAAGTCAACATCGGTTCTCGGCGGTGACCCTTTTGGCCTGTTCTTGCCTTGGCAGAACTTGGGGGAGCTGTTCGCCATCAGGGTTGTGGGGCTCTCCCAGAATGGCAGCTACTTGTCCCCGCAGGATGGCCGGCCCCTGTGTCAGTGGACAGTTGACAGGTAAGGGCGGGGAAGGGGGGGAAGATGTCCCAGTTCCAGCAAGAGGACGGATGTGTTCTTCATGGAGGCTGCGGATTGATAAACACACATGCACATATGTGTGAGGGACCTCGGAGAAGGTCATGGGAAGCAGGTGGGATTAAGAGTTAAAAATGGGGCTGAGCCCCGGTGGTGTAGTGGTTGTGGCTCACTGAGGCTCACTGGGTTGGCGGTTCGAATCCAGCAGCAGCTCTCCAGGAGCAAGACTGGGCTTCCTACTCCCACCAGAGGGCAGTGATGCCCCCTCCCAAAAATTAGTTAAAAATGAAAAACAGAAACTTGATTTCTCACCGTACGCGGCATCATCAAGTTCAAGATCCCTCTTTTTCTTTTTTTGGTAAGTCCTGCTCCCTCCCCTCCTTTTGTCCATCTCTAAAGAATGGGGGTGGGGGTGGGGTGGGTCTTGGGAATTCAGCCATGCTAATGGAATCTCTTTTATATGAAGATCTGAGGGGAAATGGGTGGCATGCAAAGATTTTTTTTTTTATTATTTTTTAAGATGAGGAAACAAAAAGAAGTCTGAAGGAGACAGATCATCAGGACAGTCAGGTTGCTCAAATGCACAACCACTAAGCCACCTGGGCTCCTCCCTCAGCAGCAGGTGGAGGGACATTGGCAGCCTCTGGGTATTTGAGTCCATAGGCGGGGCTACAGTGGGAGAACTGGTCTGTGTCCCAGCAGCCACGCAGATCCTGGGGACTCTCCCACTCCCCGGGGCCTGAAAGAAAAAAACTAAGTGCCCAGACCTCTCCAGTACAGTTGTCCACCTCCACCGCCCGCTTGCACAGTGTGGCATCGGGGAGCACAGTGACCCCGCAGGAAAGAGATCTGCGCTCCGTGGGGCAGGAGTCCGGGTCTTGATGTGCAGTTGCCACATTTCTCTTGGGAACATCCGGCCTGGGGCTGCGCCTGCTGAGCTGTGGGCACGATTGTGATTCCTAAGGAACCTCCCGGCTCTCTGTCCAGGGCGCTGCAGCTTAAGAGGCCGGGCGGTCCCCCCCACATCAAGCTGGCCGTGGAATGGGAGCGCCGTGTGAAAGAGCGGTGAGTTCAACCGAAAAGTCGAGGAGAGCTGGGGCTTGCCTGGCCGAACACACCTTAGCCAGACCCAGCTTTCCCCCGACATGGATGTGAGGTGGCGCACGCGGATCCCAGCGACGTCCATCCCCCAGCGAGAAGGACCGTGGTGGCTGTCGTGGGGCTGAGTGGGGGCTGTCGTGACGGCAATTGGTCCTGTAGCACTTCCTCTGCCTCAGAGGTGCTGTACGCACCGGGCATTGGCCCGGCCTCCCGGGAAAGCCCATCGAGAGCAGAGTGAAATAAGGTTGACTGAGCCTGTGCCACCCCTCTGATTAGCCGCCAGTGGGCGTGCTGTGATTCTCAGGAGTAGATCTCCAGGCGTTTCTTGCTCGTCTTTGGGGAGAAACTGGGCCGTAGTGTAGAAACGACACTTCCCGTGTAGAAGCCCGTTCAGCTTCAGGACACACTTCCACGGACAGATGGGAGGTGTCTGCCCGGCGTCCCTTGGCCCCACCTTGACTCAAAGGCGACCCATCATGGCACCACCATGGAGCCCTCATGACCCGCTGAGCTCTCTGCACATACGAGGGCCTGGCGTGGGGGCGGGCAGGAGGAACCCATGATCTTTGAAAGAGCTTTTTAAAACTCAGGGGGAAAATGACCTAGGAAGAAGGTGGGTTTTTTTTTCTTCTCCGCGTGGACCCCGTGCCTATCCGAGCCGATTTTGTGTTCATCCCCCCCGATCCAGTAAACCCAGCGGCCACTGACGTTTTCCAGATGTGGAAACCGAGACGCAGAGAGGTGGCGTGATCGCTGAGAGTCACCCAGCAGGCCGTCTGGCGGGAGGCCATCCGTGCTCCTGGCCGTCCTCCCTGGCTGCCTGTGGCATCACGACTGTGTCCTTGGCCTGTTTCGTGGCCTTTGTTCAGTCCAGAAAACACTTGACTGATCTCCCACGCAGGGCCAGGCCCTGGGTGGGCTGAGGAAGACAGCGATGGACAAGCCAAGCGCTTGGGCTCTCAAAGAGACAGAACTAGGGAGCAGTGGAAGCGCTGCAGACAGGGGCAGGCGGGGCCCCAGGCACCCTCCAGACCAGGATGTCACAGACCCAGAGTTGGGGGGGGGTGGGGAGACTTCCTCTGTTGGTCCTGAGGAGGAGGCGCCCCTGTGCCCATTGTTTTGTTGCCCCTGCAGCTTCTTTGGGAGCCTCCAGGAGGAGCAGGTCCAGGAGGCGGAGAGCGTGCGGCGGCAGCAGCAGGTGCACCAGCAGTCCAGCTGTACCCTGGACGAATGCTTTCAGTTCTACACCAAAGAGGAGCAGGTGCCGCCCGGGGGCCTCACCCTGGTGGGATAGAGTGGGGGTGGGGGCTGCTCTGGGGTGGGCTGGGCCCAGCATCCCGGTGGCTTCCTTTCCAGCTGACCCAGGACGATGCCTGGAAGTGCCCCCACTGCCAAGTGCCCCAGCAGGGCACGGTGAAGCTGAGCCTGTGGACGCTGCCCGACATCCTCATCATCCACCTCAAAAGGTTCTGCCAGGTCGGGGAGAGGAGAAACAAGCTCTCCACGCTGGTGACCTTCCCGCTGGCCGGCCTCAACATGGCACCCCACGCGGCCCCCAGAAGCGCCGGCCCCCAGCCGAGGCCAGGTCCCTGGCCTTCCTGGAAGCAGCCCGACTGCCTGCCCAACGGCTACTCTCGGGACTTCCTGTACGACTTGTACGCCGTCTGCAACCACCACGGCAGCCTGCAGGGAGGGCATTACACAGGTGAACCTCACCTCGCTCGCGGTGGGCGGTGGGAGGCCCGGGGGCAGTGCTTCTGGAGAGGCCCCAGCCGTCTCTGCACACCCACCCAGACACGGGCGCCCGAGGAGCCCAAGCCTGGCTGCAGAGCTGCACGCGTCGGGGGGGAGACCAGGTTCATTCCAGCCCGAATTGGAGATCCTGTCAGGTGTAGGAAGGTCGTCACTGGGGCTGAGAGAGGAGGAGGAGCCGCTAGCTGCAAGGCCAGCAGTTTACGTGCTGCGGTCGCTGTACGGAAGAGAGAGACGAGGCTGCTTCCTCATGTAAAGAGGGGCAGTTCTGCCTCATCCTGTAGGTCACGCGTGTGCGGCCTGAGTTTGGGGACTGGCTGCAGGGACAGCAATTCAGCAGGGCCGGTGTTTTTTATTTGGTGCTATGAGTCGCCATTGAGCAGACTCTGGCCTGTGTCGCCGCATGGGCCTCAGGAGGACCCGCTTCCTTTAATTTAGCCCCCTGTTGTCTTGCGGCTGAGTGACTCTTCTCTCCCAGCCCATGAGGGGGCTTCAGAGTGTGTTGGGGTGGGGGGGGGGGCAGTGAGGCATCTGAGGTCCTCTAATTTCATTGGTCCGTCAGCTTTTCCAAATTCCCCTCGTATTCCGCCAGTCTCCCGATGTGAGTTGTAGGGTTGTCATCGGCTATGTTGGGGAAGGTGAAGAACCCCAGGTCTTCCTTCCTGACCTGGCTGAGACTCAGCCTGTTCGCTCTGCCAGAACCGGCCCGCCGTGATGATCTCTGGGCGTTTGAGCCCAGAGCCACCTGCAAGTCACGACAACCTGACAGTTGAACAGACGGATGGTCTTTTATTCTGTTTATTTCCCACGTGGGGTCAGTTTCCTCCTTCTGGGGCACTTTCGAGCAGTACGCTGGTGAAGGACAGAAACAGACAGTTGGGACCACGTTACCATGTTCTCGATGGTGCCCCATTATCCTTCTAAGGGAAATCCTGGTGACGCCTTGGCTACGCGTTGGGCAGCTAACCACAGGGTCAGCAGTTCAAAACCAGCAGCGACTCCGAGGGAGAGAGAAGAGGCTCTCTACTCCCATCTTGGAAACACACAGGGGGCAGTTCGGCCCTGCCCGATAGGGATGCTGTGAGTCGGTGAGCAAGACCCTTCTCAGCAGTGGCGAGGGTGTCATGATGGCCATGGCATGGCTCCTCATTAGCTGTCAGCACAGGGACGTCACGGGAAGGCTCCCCAAGAGCCGCTTGTCCAGTGTGTGCAGCAACAGTAGCAAGCAGTGTCCGAGAGTAACTGTGGCCAGATCAAGGAGGACTGGTGCCCTAATGGGTTAACCTTTGGCCAGCTGATTCAAACCGCAAGTCACTCGAAGGGGGAAAGATGGGCCCATCTGCTTCTAGGAAGCTCCACACTCTTAGACATGGAATTAACCCCATGGCAGCGGGCTTGGTCTCTTGGTTACTGGATAGTCGTGGAGAAGACATCCCTCGGGTTCAGAGAGGACTTGCTCTTGGAGGGAGGACCGACAGCATGGGGAAAGGAAGGGGATGCATGCGGCTCCAGGCAGAGACCACACAGCGGGCCCTGCAGAGGAGCGCAGCATGCTGGGTCACTGCAATGGCCAGACCTAAGACGAGAGTGTGTCCGTTGCTGCCCTCTCTGCACTGGTAGCCAGGTGGGGGTGCTGTGCCGCCTGTTCCTGTCCTTCTATAGCTTGTCCACCCCTCTTGTCGTCTAGAGGTGACATGCAGACCCTCAGCTGCTCCTTGCCGCCACATACCCTGCATTTCACCTAATTGCTGTCCTACCTGAGGTGCATTTTTGTATTCGTTGTGTCTGTTGCACACATCACTGATAAGTGGAAAATATTTAAACCAAGTCAAAGTGTGAGACACGACGGTATCACCCACTGTGTGAGTCTGGGTTGATCAGAGAAACAAATTCATAGAAACCCATAGGTGTATAAGAAAGAGCTGTAGATAAAGGAGCAATTGTATATTGAGAAAACATTCCAGTCCAGTTGAAATCTTGTTCATAAGTCTGTAAGTTCCTCTTCAGACTCATGCAACACAGGCCATGATGCTGAGTACAGAAACATCACCGGCCAGTGGGTGGAAAGTCTTGTGGATCCAGTGGCAGTGGAAGCAGCCCGGCGCTGGCCTGGGTTTCCACAGGGCTTCTCCAGCTCCAGGGCTCTGGCTGCGTCAGGGGAGCTCCATCTGGCTTGTCAATAGCAATGTCTCAGAGGGAGATGGATCTGAGAGTGTCCGTCCCACCCCCAGGAGGGAAGATAGAAGCGTTCCCAGAATCCTCTGGAGAAGGCCATGCCCACACAAAGACCTCATTGGCCACGACCTGATCAACAGGCTAGACTCCACCCCTTTGCAAGTTGACACATTATGTACCCGCCACACCCACCTAACAAAAAGTTGACTGACTCAATAGCTTGACATGACCAGTTGCATCAAGACCTAGTTCATACGCAACGTCCATTTACAGTACACACATACATGTGTGTGAGAGAGTCTTCTGTATCTAAAAATGGACAGGGAGTCGCTGACGGGGACTCAGCCTGTTTCAACGACTGCTTCGTACGTAGATCTGACTGGTCGGGCCCCATTACCATCGCCTTTTATTGTCAGTACCCTCGTAAGCCAGAATGTGGAACACCTGTGAGTGAGCACCAGCGGGTGATGACATCATCCAATGATGCGCAACGTTGTCCGCAGCAAGTGCTTCTCAGAAGATAGACAGAAACAGCCTAGAGGAGTCCGCGTGACCCAGATGAGTTGTCCCTGTATGTGCACATGGATGGAGAGAGACCAAATACATGTATGGGAAATATTTACTCTTCCTCCCTTTAATGTACCCTGGCCTAGTCTATTCCGGGATTAAACGGACAATTGGCACTTTTTAAAAAATACACTATTTTTGTAGGTGCACAGTGCTCCCACTGTGTGCCATATGTCATTAGAGGTAAGCGTTTTGAACGCTTCCCACGAGAGACGGAGGGGGCGCTGTCCACATCATTTAGGCCTCTCTGTGGGGAGCTATGGTGGCATCGTGGGTTGCAGGTCAAAGGTTCGAACCCACTGGCCACTTTGAGATAAAAAGCAGAGGCTTTGTGCTCCAGTAAAGATGACCACCCCACAGGGGCTGTCTACTCTGTCCCATCCCTGCCATCGTCTTTGAGTCCCATTCTCAGCTCTCCAGCTTGATTCGATTCGGTGTGGTTTTCTGATGTATTGGCGACAGCGAGGGGGTGGGCGAACCACCTGTTGATCTGCAGAGTTCACTGACGGCCACCACGGAGCGCGTTGTTCGTTCCTGTTCCTTTACCAGCAGGTTCCCATGTCCATCCGTGTCTGTGGGGAACGACTTCTAGCCTTTGGGGGGGGGGGGGGGGCTCCATTCACTGAGCGTTGGGGCATTTGACCTTTCCAGCCTACTGCCGGAACTCTCTGGATGGCCAGTGGTACAGTTACGATGACAGCACCGTGGAGCCCCTGCGGGAAGATGAGGTCAGTACCCGAGGGGCCTACATCCTGTTCTATCAGAAGCGGAACAGCATCCCGCTCTGGTCGGCCAGCAGCTCTGTGAGAGGTAGGTGCTGCGGCTTGTCCCGGGAGGGAGGGAGGGGGCCGGGGCGCTGCTCAACTGAACTTGAAGGAGGCACGACAAGGAAGGGACAGAGAAGTAGCTTGGTTGAGGCTATAGAGACGCTAGTGCCACGGACTAGAAGCCTGTTGGCTAAGGCTCGAGCTGTGGGTCAAGACCCCTTTGGGGGTCGAACGACCCTTTCTCGGGGGTCGCCTGATTCCTAACAGTAGCAAAATGACAGTTGTGAAGTGGCAATGAAAAGAATGTCATGGGTGGGGGTCACCACCACATGAGGAACTGCATGGCAGGATTGCGGCCTCTGGAAGGTTGAGAACCACTGCTGTAAGGACGCTCATCAGAACCTCCAAGTGGGAGCGAGTAACGGCTCCCCGCTGGGGCAGGTGACTTCCAGCAGGGTAGAATTCTGCCTCCCCAGTCTTAGGCCAGGCCGGATTGAGTTATGCTCTTACAAGATAAACCGAGGAGTCCCTGGCTATGAGCCAACGGGGAAATATCCTTGCCGACCTCCTTGCAGCAAGGTGGTCCATTCAGTGGTACCTTGGGAGAGAAGCCGGGGGATCTATTTGTGACTAAATCAGCCACGCAAAGACCCACGGAGCACAGTTGTGCTGTCAGAGTCGACCCCACAGCCTCTGCATGGTGGAGCTCAGGTGCCATGGAGGGGATTCTGACTGATGGGGTGACCGTGTGCATCGCGGAAACCTCGCCCGCCTGCGCCATGCTCACGGTTACTGTGCACCCATCGCTGCCGCCTCCATGCCGGGCCGTCGTCTGAGAGGGGTCTTCCTCATCCACTGCCCCTCGACCTGACCGAGCATGATGTTTTCACCCAGGGGCGGATCTCGCGTGATGACGTGCCCTAAGAGCCTCGCCCTCCTTGTCTCTGAAGGAGCGTTCTGGTTGTACTTCTTCCACGAAAGATTTGGCAGTTCTGGCGATTTCCACATTCTTGGCCAGCACCACAAATCAAATGCATCGATTGCCCTTCAGGCTTCCTTGCTCGGGGGCCAACGTTCACAGGCCCTACGAGGCGGTTAACGATGTGTGGCGTGGGCCGGGCGCACCTTCGTCCTCAGAGTGGCATCCTGGCCCTTCATCACTTCGGATAGGCCTTGTGACGCCGATGTCCCCAGTTCAGGGAGTCCTGTGATCTGTGATTGCTGCTTCCACCCATGCCCCTCGGCTGTGCACCTAAGCAAGGCGCAAGCCTCGGCAATGTCCGTCTTTTCTCCATCTGTCACGATGTCGCTTGTGGGTCCAGGGGTGAGGATTGGGGTCTTCTTGACATTGAGACGCAAGACGTCACAAGGGCTGCAGCCTTTCTTCATCTGCAGCTGCCTCAAGTCCCCCTCCCCTGCAGTAAGCAGGCATGTGTCCTGGGCATGTCGCAGGTGTTCGAAGCCTGCTTTTCTTCCCGAGGCTGCCCGCTTCTTCAGACAGCCCCGCTTCTCAGATTTCCCTCCACATGCAGATTGACTAAGTGTGGTGAGAGACTGCCACCCTGACTCACGCCTTCCATACGATATTCCTTTGTTCTGTTACCACAGGGGTCAACAAACTGTGGCTTTAAAGTAACTTTGAAAACATTTGAAGGTTATTATTTCAGATCACTGTGCTTTCATTTGTTTGGAAAAACATATTTAAGGCTCTTAAGTGATTTTATTTTTTTTTCTTTTTAAACTTTTATTGATACATTAACACCCATACCATACAACTTAATGGTCGAAATATATGAAAAAGAGTTCTGCAATCAACACCACAATCTATTTCAGTAGATTTTCTTCATACTTGTAACCATTATTATGAGCTCGCCATTATCTCCCAACTTGCCCTGCCATAACCCGAAGGAATTATTAATCTAGTTACTGTTTCTATAGATTTAGCTACCCTGGATTTCATATAAAGAAAATCTTTTTATTTTTTTTTTTTGGGGGGGGGGGCATCACTGCTCTCCGGTGGTAGGAGTAGGAGGCCCAGCCCCACTGCTGGAATTGAACCTCCGTCCCAGTGGGCTGCAGTCCCGCGCACAACCACTACGCCACCGGGGCTCAGCCAAGAAAATTTTTTTAATGCCATCCCACACATAACAAAATAGAACACAGAAAATCCAATCCAAGAGAGAGCAGAGGAAAATAGAAATTATAACAAAATAAAAATGGGTCAAATGGCAAAATAAATGAGAATATGTTACATTTAACCTAAACCTATTGGCAGCAATCCACTTTCCAGTGTACTCTGTCTAAAAGCAAAACTATTGAGTCTTAAGGGATTCAATGGAGCTTTAATTCACATGAGGAGTCTGCACGTGGACTTGGGTCTTTCACTGTCCTCCTCAACCTTCTGCAGACAGAGTGCTCAAAATTTAGACTCGAATACAATTCCCTGATCTTAGATTTTATTTACAGTGTTTTCATCACATAGGCTGATATGTACCTTCCCTGTTGCCTTCAGTGGCTGCTTGTCTCAACAAAAGCCTTTAAGACTCCAGATGCTGCTCTTTAAAAAAAAAAATCATTTATTGGGGGCGCATACACCTGTTAGCGCAATCCACCCATCCATCCATTGTATGCCAAGCACTTGTGTACATGTGTTGCCCTCATCATTCTCAAAACATTTGCTTTCTACTGAAGACCTGAGTATCAGCTCCTCATTTTTTCCCCTCCCTCCCCAGTCACCCTTCTGTCTTGAGGGATTTTAAAGTTGTTAGGAAGGACAGGATTGGCTCTTCCGTCTCAAGAGTTTGCCAATCCCTGTGTTAGCACAATGGCCTCTTGATCCATACACAGGTCAGGTCCCTCATGGGTACAAAGACATTCCCAGTCTTCTCAAGACCGTCCATATAGTTCAAGATGACCCACAGTCGAATGCCTGGACAGAGTAAAGCTCTTTCTGGTGTTCTCTGCTTTCAGTCACATCCGTCTGACATCACAACGGTATCCCTTATAATCCCACATCTTAGGAATCCAGCCTGAACCTCTGGCAGCTCTCCATCAATGTCGTGCTACAATCATGATCGGATGATCTTCAGCACAATTTTTTAAATCATTTTATTGGGGCTGGTACAACTTTTATCACAATTCACACATATTCATTGTGTCAAACACTTTTGTACATTTGTTTCCTTCATCGTTCTCAAAACACTCACTTTCCACTTGAGCCCCTGGTATCCACTCATTTGTCCCCTCCCTCTCCGCTCCCCTCTCCCCCATTTCCCCCCCCCAAAAAAAATTTATAAATTATTATTTTGTAATATTTTACACCATCGGACATCTCCTCTCACCCACTTCTCCACTGTCCGTCCCCCAGGGAGGAAGTCATATGTAGCTCCTTGCAATCTGTTCTTCCTTTCTACCACACCTTCTCTCCACCCTCCCATTATCACCCCTCTCACCACTGGTCCTAAGGGGTTCTTCTGGCCTGGATGTCCTCTGTTTCCAGTTCTTGTCTATACCAGTGCACATCCTCCGGTCCAGCCAGATGTGTAGGGTAGAACTGGGATCATGATAGTTGTAGTGGGGAGGGGGAGAGAGGAAGTGTTCAAGAACCACAGGAACATCGAATGTTTCATCATTGCTACACTGCACCCTGACTGCCTCTTCCCCTCCCCGGGACTTCTGTGAGGGGATGTCCATTTGCCCACAGATGGGCTTTGGGTCCCCACTCTGCACTCCCCCTCGTCCACAGTGATATGATTTTTTGTTCTTTGATGCCTGATAGCTGATCCCCTCAACAGCCCGTGATCACCCAGGCTGCTGTGCTTCTGCCATGTGGGCTTTGTTGCTTCTCAGCTAGATGGCCGCTTGCTTATCTTCAAGCCTTTAAGACCCCAGGCGCTATCTCTTTTGATAGCTCGGTCTATCAGCTTTCTTTGCCACATTTGATTCAGCACACTTTTACTTGTGTGTGATAGTAATGATGTTATTGTGGCATTCACGCATTCTGTTGGGTCACCTTTCTTTGGAACATGTATAAATATGGATCTCTTTCAGTCATTTGGCCCGGTAGCTGTCTTCCAAAATTCTTGGAGTATATGAGTAAGTGCTTCCAGTGCTCCTTCAGCTGGTTGAAACTTTTCCATTGGTCTCCTGCCCACTCCTGGGGCCTTGTTTTTGGCGCATGGCCATGCCAGTGCAACTTGCATGTCTTCCTTCAGCACCACTGGTCCTTGCCCAGCTGCCACCTCTTAAAGTGCTTGAATGTCAATCAGTTCATAATGGCATAGTGACTCTGGGCATGAGTAGCTGGCTAGACAGTGACTGCAAACTCTGCCACTCCTTTCAACAAGAGGACAGTCATCGGGAGTCCAGACCCTTTTCTAAGCTAGGTACCGGCTTGCTCACATTCCAGTGATGTTTGCTTGGAAATAGGGGTGGGGAAAGTCGCACTTAACCTTCTAATGTAAACTTATCTCACTCCATCATACTTTGATCGTGCTTCACCTTTAAGAAGAGAGAACTTTTTCTTGCTTGCTTTTCCTTTTTCCTAATTAACTCACATTGTCTCCACAACAGTTTGTGGAAAACTGCAAAATCAGACCAAGACTTGCCATCAGCCTGCGGTGAAGACCCCGTGTAGAGTCCAGTTGTCTCATACAGAAGACAGGTGTTGAAAGAATAGAAATCCAGCAGCAGCTCTCCAGAACAAGGCTGGGCTTCCTACTTCCACCAGGGCAGTGATGCCAAAATAAATAAATAAATAAATAGATAGATAGATAGATAGATAGATAGATAGATAGATAGAAAGAAAAGACGCCATGCTTCTATGGTGGGGGACAGTCACTGCATGAACAGGACTTTGGTCCTCTCTCTCCCAAACCCTCCCCTCAAAAAGATTTTTATTTTGGGTTTCAAAAAGATTTCAACAAAATGTTTTTTTTTGTTTTGTTTTGTTTTTTTGGGCATCACTGCTCTCCGGTGGTGGGAGTAGGAGGCCCAGCCCCACTGCTGGAATTGAACCTCCGTCCCAGTGGGCCGCAGTCCCGCGCACAACCACTACGCCACCGGGGCTCAGCCCTCAACAAAAATGTTTTTTAAGCAATTTTATTGGCATATAACTCACATAGCATACAATTCAACAGTTGGAGCATATTAGGAAGAGTTGACGGTCATCTCTACAATCAATTATGGAAATCTCCTTCTTTCTTGTGCTCAATGTCATTAGCTTCTTATCGCCTCCCACCCCCAAGCATGCCCCCAAGAAGCCATGAATCCAGTTACTGTCTCCGTAGAGTTCCCTATCCTGGATTTCATAGAAAATCTAAGAACAAAAACAGAGTAAAGCAGAGAGGAACCTCAATTGTGAAGGAAATAGAAGAGCAAATTGACAATGGGACAGAAGGGAGGTTGGAGGACAAGGTGGTCAATTCTCGCCTAATTCCCTCCATGGGTGGGCTCGGGCAGAGCCAGAGCCTGTCACAGCGCATACCTCAGACATCAACTGTCAGTGACTGGGGTCCCCGCCCCGACTCAGGGCACCCACACGTGGCCACGGTCAGATTGTGAGCCGGAGCCCTTGCAGTGGCTGATGGGTTGGAAGCTGATTGCCAGGCTTTGGCTCTGAGACACCTCCGGGCGGGCTCCACCCCCAACCTTTGGGTTCGTCTGTGAGCCCTGTGCACCATGTGGGAGTTGGGTTCATCGCCAGCTCACCTGTCATTTCTGGACTTGTGCCATGAGCCTGTGTTCCAGGCTTCTTCACGAGCCCGCCCTTGTGAAGCTGCTCCGGGACCAAGGCGCAGTGGCGTCGAGGCCTAACCTTCTCCGTCTGTTTTCCACGCAGGCTCCACGAGCTCCTCCACCTCCGACCACTGGCTCATGAGACTTGGAAGTAACGATGTCAGTGCTGCGGGGAGCCTGCTGTCCTGGGCCTCCGCTCCCTGCCCCTCCCTGCCCCCCATGCCCGACTCGCCCGTCTTCGCGAACAACCTCTTCCACCAGGGAAAGGGTATGTTTTTGCCGGGTTGGTTAAAATGGTTGGCTTCGTTTTGCCTTTTCTACAGAGGAGTCCACAGACAGCATTGCTCACGCCGACGGAAACGCCTGCATTTGATAGCCCGACGTGCAAACTTAGTCAACTCTCTCTTCCCCCATCCTCTACCCTCTAGCCACAGGCACGTCTGGCTCTCCTCCTCCGGGCTCCACCTCCTGCTGGGGAAGGTGCAGGCAGACGCATGGCTGATCTTCAGGGGGACAAGACGCTGAGCTGGGGGTGGGCCCAGAGGCACAGAGGACTCTGTTAGGTAGGCTGGGGCGGCGATACCCGTCAGCGGAGGTGGCATTGAGCAGAGGCCCGAAGCGAGGGAGAGAAGGATGTGTTGCCGAGAGGGCTGGGGGGCAGGAAAGGTCCGGCGTGAGGTGGGGGTGAGCTGTGTGAGTGTGAGGAGCAATAGAAAGGAGTGAGTAGATGAGGGGCGTGAGAGGGGACAGCAGGGACTAGATCGCGACGCACCTCTTGGATCCTGGGACAGAGCATTGGTGGTCCTCAAAGTGCCTTGATCACCACTGGAGGGTCTTGAGCAGGGATGGGATGGGATCTCTACTTTGAAAGGATCTACTCTACAAAATCATAATAATTTATAAATTATCAAGGGTTCATGGGGGAGAGAGGGGGGAAAATGAGGAGCTGATACCAAGGGCTCAAGTAGAAAGCAAGGGTTTTGAGAACGATGAGGGAAACAAATGTGCTTGACACATGGATGCAGGTGTGGATTGTGCTGAGTTGTATGAGCCCCCAATAAAGTGATTTTTTAAATAATCATAATAAAATAACTTTTAAAAACATTTTTAAAAAGCAATAACAACAAAAAACATCTACTCTGGCTGAGTGGAGAACACATCACGAGTTGGGGGGCAAGTGAGAGCTTCGAGTTGGCTGGGAAATCTCACTCCTGTGAGGAATGGTGGCAGGGCTAGCCCCTCCGTAAGAGAGGGCTGGGTTTGGGGTGCATTTTGAAAGTAGAACTGACAGGTTTTGCTGCTTTGGGAGGTGAGGTGTGAGGAAACACCACCTCGTTAGTAGTGTGTTTTGTTAGTAGTGGGTGGACACGCAGGGAAGGAGCAGAGTCGAGCGTGGAGGGAAATGAAGAAATCTTTGCCGTGGACTTTTGAGATACCTGGAACCCAGCCACCTCAGAGTGTTCCCTTTAGGCAGCGGAGAGACAATTGTCAGCTCCCGGGGTCTGCAAGGCATCACCAGAACCTGGGTGGAATTCAGGGCCGTGCATGGGTCTGGTCAAACTCTCCTAAGAAAACCGGAAAGATCATGAAGACTAGGATCAAGCTCTCCAGCCATTCTCCGCTTGTGACCGATCCTGGGCATGACCTCAGTCTAGAATATTAGTTGTCGATGGTGATGGGTACTACTTCTTGCCCCGTCCCACGCGGGTTCTGAAAAATGTCTGCAGAGGGGCTGGTTTGGGGTGTCACAGTTGGGGTCAGGGACGAGATGGAAGCTCCTGGCATCTGTGGTGAGTGTGGTCTTGCGGTAAGCACATGCACAGTGACTGGAGGAGGGAGCTTCGAGGGATTGGTGGGAAAATCCCATTGTCCTTTTAATTCCATTCTCCCACAAACGTGTCTGAGGTCCCTGCCATAACCACATGGCATGTCTCCGAATCCTGTGCCTACACATTAGGCTTGTAATGAAGTGGCTACTGTGTCTGTCAACCTCCTTTTTAGGGGCTCTCCCCAATTTTGGTGATTCTCCTTGGCTAGACGGGTCCCTCGTTTCTAGAGACCAGTCCGTGCCTGCTGGGGGGTCCAAAATAGGTGAGCCGAAGCTTGCTTCTAAAGAGTATGCTGGTTGGGGGCTGAGCCCCGGTGACGTAGTGGTTGTGCGCGGGACTGTGGCCCACTGGGATGGAGGTTCAATTCCGGCTCCCAGGAGCAAAGGCTGGGCCTCCTACTCCCACCACCTGAGGGCAGTGATGCCTAAAAAAAAAAAAAGATTAAAGAGTATGCTGGTTGTCACCTGGCATTTAATGCCCTGCAGTATCCAGGGATGGTCCCTCTCAGGACAGTTGCCCCTCCCCAAAGCCAGCAGCCCCCTGTCCAGAAACACCACATAGTTGGAACACTTCATCCTTTGGGTCACGCCGGTGATGGTGATGGCAGGAAGTTGAAATCAAAGTGGGGGGAATCCAGCCCACCGGGGGCCCTCAGGCTGACTCTGCGTCCCGGTGAGCTGACTCCAGGGGTATCAGAGAGGGACTGTGCCCCACGGGGTTCTCAATGGATGGATGTTCCTGGGGTCTCTAGCCATGCCTTTCTTCTGAGAGGCCTCTGGGTAACCTCAACTGCCAAGCTTCTGATGAGCAGCTGCATGCACTCACTGTTCACAGCACTCGGGGATACTGTGGGCTGGAATGGGATTGGTAGGACTCTCAATAAGGTATATATAGTCTCATACAGCTTAACTGTCAACACGCAAGGCTTTAATATCCAGCTGTGTTGTTTTCCCAGTTAGTATTTCTCTTCCTTTGCCAGCTCCTCAATCACATACACTGTAAGAAGAACTGAGAGAAGGTGAATAGCAATCATACCCTTGGCTTTTCTGTCTTTAATGACATGTCACGCAGCTGCCCTTAGCTCTTACGAATGGCAACCTCATATGCAGTAGAATAAAAGCGTTCCGTTCTGTGAAACAAAAAAAAAATATATATATATATATATATGCAACCTTATGTTGTAATTTTTATTAAAAACTTGCAAATAAAATGTCGCGGGGTCCTTCCTCAGAGTCCCTTGTAAATAAGTCCCTTATAAATAACCAAGACTCAAGCTTGGTTAGCCTCTTAGGTCTGTTGCCTCTGATCATAAAATGTTCCATTGTACCGTGAAGGTTTTCTTTTTCTCTTTTTCAATGCTTTCCAGCGAGTATACCACTTTGATTTTGTTTTCTTTGATTTAAAAGTTGACTGGTGGTATGATTTCTTAGTTTCAATGGTTTAAGATTCAGTGGTGGGGGGGGATGTCATCCTCTTATTCTTCATTTCTCATTTTGTGGTGTTTGATCCCAGAAGGTGACGTACAGCGTGGTGCATTTCTTGAGTGGGAGTTGTCTTTGTGAATGGTCACGTGACCGCGTGAAATAATAGATGTCTCCATCTGAGGGATGCGGGTTTTACATCCTAACTATTAGATTAGCTAAGTGTCTTATTCATTCCCCTCTGCTTTATAACCGACCTTGTTTAAGTCTGCCTGAATTAGGGGGCATATGACCTGTTGGGCTGTATGGCTTGCTGTGTGCCCGAAGGCAGTTAGCAAGTTTACGACCATTCTCTCTCTAGGAGCTATGCCTTTTATCATTGTAGTGCTGCCCTTTATCCTGTGGAATGTTTCTTTTGTCCACATGGGTAATCTCATGGGTAATCTCCGTTTTCTGTTTGCCAGCATTCACCACTGACACTTCACCCTTCCTTTACTGCTTCCTGCACTTCGCTTTTTGAGTTTGTTGTGATTTCTCATCAGTAGTATAATACTGGTTTGGTGGCTTTTACCCTCCCCTAAACATATTATTGTGAATTAACTCTGGGTTTACATATCATATCATCTGGGTTTTTTTTTCCTTTGGACCATGTATACAAAGTATCAATGTATAATGCAACAATGTATCAAATATCCCAGTGGCTTGTTCTGTCTCCACCTTCCCCATAGCTTTCTTCTTCTGCCCATCTTGTAGTTGGGGAGTCCTGATGGTTACATGCTGGATTGCTAACTGAGAGGTTAACAGTTTAAAACCACCAGCGGCTCTTCAGAGAAAGACGGGGCTTCCTAGTCCAGCAAAGAGTGACCGTCTGGGAAACTCGCAGGGGCACTTCCATTCTGTCCTGGAGGGTCGTTCTGAGTCAGCACGGGCCCAATGGCAGTAAGTTTGGTCCACGTGGGGGTTTGTGATATTCTCATCTTCCCCTTCCCTCACCAGTCTGCACTGTAGCTTTTTGCTTCCCTTTCTCTCCTTACGCCCTGTAACATCAAAGATTGTGGGTTTTTTGGGTAGAAAAACCTTTTCTTGACTTTTTTTTTTTAATAGCATTGGCCTCATATCATTTTGGCCCTCTTGTGTTTGACTAGCACCACTCGGCATAATGTTCTGGAAACCCATCTATGTCAGCCTGTGTTCTTCAGAAAGGCGTAGTACTCCATTGTGTGCACAGACCAGCGTTCATGTATCCATTCTTCCACCGAGGGGCCTTTAGCGTCTTCTTGCTGTTGTGCCTCATGCTGTGTTCTTATTTCTCCCGGGCATAGAGGTAGCTGCGCCCTCGCTGGTCAGACAGCACTTCTTGTCCCAGTTGTTCGAGGGAGCGCCCCCCAACTTTCCACAGCGTGTGTCCTGGTCACAGCCCCCCAACAGTGTGTGTGGGGGTGCCAGCCTCCCCCCCCCCCACCCTTCCAATGTTTGTTCTTTTCTGTGTTTTTGAACTTGGCTGTCGGTTGGGGGTTGAGGGGTGGGGTGGGGGGGCGGTCTCTCATCATCGTTTGGATTTGCATCTCTAATGATGGCCGGCATTTCTCATGTTGGTCTGACGCCCGAATGTCGTCTTTGGTAGGCTGCCTGTTCCCATCCTCTGCTTGTCCATCCTCTTCTCCTCGAAGTGGCGCATAGTCCCCAAGCCCCTCTGTGTCATCACCACAGGTCCTCTCCTTCTGCCGTAAGATGAGGCCTAGACAGACTTCCTGTCACCACCCGGTCTCTGCCTTTCCCGGTGAGATGAGCGCTTTAACTTTCCCCTCTGCCCTCTGGGCAGTTGAGGTCTGTCCCCGCCACCCTCCAACTCAGCTTTTGCTGAGCGGAATCAGCGCTCCCTGGCCCAGCCTGGGATTCCAATCCCCTGTGCCGTTCCCCTTCTGGCTCAAGCACATCAACTCAACTGGACACTCCTTGGTCAGCAGGATGGACTGCTTGTGAATTGCAGCGCCCCCCCCCCCCACCTGCTGTCCCCCTCATGACCACTCACACTACCTACAGGGGTCCGATCCTTTCCTGCGTGTCGGCGTCTTTTCTCAGGCGCGGGGGTGATACGTTCTCTAGACCTCTCCCTGGCATGGCTGCCTGCTGGGTTTCTGGGTGACAGCCTTTCTTCTCAGGGATCTGTGGATTCATTCCCATGTTTGGCAGGGTGCAGGGTGGGAGGCAGTGAGGGCAGGACTGGCATTTCCCACAGGAGAGTCACTAGATCTTTCTGCCTGTAACGTTTTAAAGATTCTCCCTCAGTCCTCCGGTCTGCTATTTCTATTGATTATGTCCAGGGGGAGTGTTTGTTTGTTTGTTGTTGATCAAGAGTTTGGAGGGCAGTGATGCAAAAAAAAAAAAAAAAAAAGTTTAGGGAGGCCTGTCTAGTCTATAGTCAGGCCTTTTAATACATTTTTTGTTTAACTCATTGTCTCTCCCAGGGTTCAGTTCCACCCTGTCTTATGGGTCCCTGTGACTTGAAACTGACCCCCTGGCAGTGAGTTTGTTTTGCTTTCGTGATTCCTTCGTGGTACAAAGGGTTCACATGGCTCAGGGACTGATCAAAAAAGGGGTTGGTGGTTCAAGCCAGGGGCTCCCCAGAAGAAAGGCATGGTGACTTGCTTCCAGACCACCAGCCAAGAATCCAGCTCACTGCCATCGAGCCCATGCCAACTCTTACCCAAGAAGACAGAGTAGAACTGCCCCTGTGGGCTTCGGAGATGATCATTCTACACGGGAGAAGACGGCCTCATCTTTTTCCCATGGAGCCGCTGGCAGATTTGAACTGCTGGCCCCATGCATAACCTACTCAACCGCCAGGACTCCCTCAAACCCGAGGAGCCAAGTGCTGCTCTGCCCGACATAGTTGCCCTGAGTCCCAGCTGGAACGGGTGTGCAAGCTCCACCTCCAGGCGGGTGCATTCCCCAAGCCTGATGGCCTTCCTTGGGGTCTGCCCAGAAGCTTGCCCTTAGATCATGTTAATTGGCCAATAAGGAGCATGAAAGAAAGTTGAGCACACAGAGAGGGGCTTTCTGAGAAGGAGGAGAGGCATGAGCAGTGTGGGCCTTTCATACCAGGAAGAAAGGAAGGGCAGCTATTGAGGTCGGCTGCCAACTCAGCCAACCACCTGCCAGGCGGCAGCCCACCGTGGGTCCGTCCGTCTCTCCCTCTCTCCCATTTGCAAAGGCTAAAAGTCACAGCTTTGTCCTCCCGACACAAAGCTTCCCTTTGCTGGCCTCCTGGGGCTGTGGGAGAGAATGCATCTCACTGGCGGCCCACAGCCTGAGACTCGCTCTGAGGTTTGGGGATTGAATGGTGGCGTGGCCAGGTCAACGCCGACGGAATGACTGGTATGTTGAGTGCAATTGTGTCTAGCCTGGTAATCCCTGGAGGGGAGGGGGGGGAGAGAAACAAAATACCCGGAAGAGATCTGTGAACTCTCTCCAAAGCAGACTGTTCAAGGAACCAAGGTGATACACCTTCAAACTCCCCTGTGATGGGGGCTCTACTTGCTCCTTCCTTCCTGGGGAGCGTGGCTGATGTGGACTGAGTTTCCCCGGCCAGAGCTCCCTGGAACCCTTTGACCCCCAGTGCACCCAGGGACGCTCGGGCCCATAAAGTTCATAGAAAGAAACTTGTGGTGTGTAGGGAACCGGATGCTGTTTTCTCACAGTTGAGGTGCCTCAAAACCCAAACCAGGATCACCTCGCAGTGTCAGTAGCTCTGGGCCCTTCCTGGTTCTTCGACGTGTGAATGATCTTCACGTGGCACTTGTGGACATGGGTCCGGGTGTCTGGATGACTCACCAGGGATCTGAGACGTCACTACACGGGTCCAGTCTCAACTCGTGGATGACAACGACTGATTCTCCGGAGGGTAAATAAGCCAGAGGCCATTCACTGAGTTAATGCTGACTCATAGCGTATCGGACAGGGGAGCGCTGCCTCTGCGGGTTCCCGAGATGGTAACGCCATACAGGAATAAAAAGTCGTGTCTCTCCGAGGAGTGGCCAGAGCTTAGCAGCGCAGCTCATAGCCAGGACTCGGATCATGATGTTGGATGTGGACGAGGCTGGCAGTCTGTCAGATATGGGTGGTTCAGAGGGAGGGTTCCACCACAGGAGCACTTTCTACCCTGTCCTGGCAGGTCAAGAAGAGTTGGCATTTCAGTGCAGAGGAGACCTGTGTGTCCTTCTAGCCAATGTACCTCATGCCCAGCTGTCACCTGTCTGTCGGTGGTTTTAGCTTCCAGACCAAGACAGGCCGATAAGAAAGAACACCCCTTCTCGGTGAAACGCCCTCTGAAAATCAGCCAGTGGGGGGACCCCACGGTTCATAATGGTGCGAGGCATGGTCCGGGGGGGAGTGGGGGAGTAGCATTTTGGTCGCCATGAGTTCCCAACCACCAACCAACAGCGTTCTCTTCCACTCTGGATGGGACTCTGCTCTGCCATCGGACCACTCCAGGAGAACAGTGTTTGGTCCCGTGACTGGGCAGCCAACCCAAGCCAAGGTGACACACACCTTCAGCTCTCGCCTGTGCTTCTGGGGTGTGCTGCCGTGGCCCGGACTCACCGTGCTCCCCGAGGAGCCAGCAGGTTGAGGATGGGCAGCTCCCGGGGAACGCTGGGGTTCTTGGCCTGGAGGCTCATCCTCAGTGCGTGTGACTCTGTGTCCCAGAGGCTGCGTGTTTCAAACGAGGGCACCTTTCAATGACTGCAAATCAGCAAACCAAACCCACCATCACCAGGTCAATTCTGACTGTAGGGACCCTCTCAATACGTCCCAGTTTCCCCGGTGGGGCCACACGTATGTAAATGGACTTCTGCTGGCACAGCGAGTGCAAAGACTGGGGTTCCATGAGGGCAGAAACTGTAGGGTCTTGTTCCCTGGTATCATCAACACCCAGTGTCGTCATTGCTGGTGACTCCTGGTTGGCCTCCAACGCACGGGCTGTAGCCTGAGATTGGGGCACAGTGGGCCCTTGTGAGCCCTAGGGTTTTTCATTGGCTGATTTTCAGAAGTAGATCACCAGGCTGTTCTTCCTTGTCTGTCTTCGTCTGAAGAGCTCTGTTAAAACCTGCCCAGTCAAGATAGGAAATATACATCGCAATAAAAATCCTTCTACAATTAAAAAACAAAAAAACAAAAAACCTGCCTAGCTTCATGGCAGCTCACACGCCTCCAGTGACACACGGCTGACGGCTGAGAACCAAACCACAGGAATGCCACTGTGCAACCCAAGCACACCTGTTGTCAATGAATTGATTCTCGCTGTGGCCCCAAGGTGTAACCAAGTGGAGCTTCTCTGCAGGGTTCTCTGGGCTTTAGTGCTTACTTACGTAGGCAGACCACCAGGCCAGCATCGCCGCGTGAGTTTGAACTTCCGGCCGGGTTGGGGGGGCGAGGGGAAGGGGGGGGGGTGAGCCGAGCAGCACAGCTGAGCAGTGCCTACATGCCAAAATAGGCACATCGTGTGTCGATACGGACCATTGACACCAATTCTGCTTCGTAGGGGCTTTATGGGACAGAACGGCCTCATTGACTTTCCAAGGTTGTTAAAAAAAGATCGTTTTTTAAACTTGTGGGGTTTTTAAAAATTTCTTTTACTTGTAATTGATTTGATTTCTATTTTACTGGGAAGGCTCGAAGCCTTTGTTAAAGCAGACCTCCCTCTTTGCCTGACAGCAAAGCTGGCCCCCTGCTTCGCAAGCCAGTGTGTAACTCCTTGCCTCCCTGGGGCCTCTGATACTTGGGATCTCTCCTGCACGGCGGTTGAGTTGATGCCGACCCATGGCCATCCCTTTAGGGCAGGGTGTAACTGGTCTTGTGAGTTTCCAAGCCTGCAGCGTGGTCTCATCTTTCTCTGGACGAGTGACTGGCGGTTTTGAACTGCTGACTTTGAGGTTACCAGCCCCATGCATCACCACTGTGTAACCAGGGCTCTTGCAGACCCAGAATTGTGCCTGACGTATTTGCCAGCTACATGGCAGCACTGCTGTTGTGCTTCTTGTGGTTTCATGTCGTATTCTCTGGGCCCTAATGCTCTTGGTGTCTCATTCCCCAGAGCTGCCGCCCAGGCCCCGGGTGTACGGGAACCGAGGCAGAAGCATCAGCGTGAAGGTGCCCACCCCCTCCCGAGACAAGCAGGGGCCCTTCAAGACCATGCCCCTGCGGTGGTCTTTCGGATCCAGGGAGAAGTCGCCCGGTGCCTCCGTGGAGTTGGTAGAGTACTTGGAGTCCAAACGGAGACCTCGATCCACCAGCCGGTCCATCGTGCCGCTGCTGACCGGCGCCGCGGCTGGGCAAGGGAGGTCAGCGGTGCCCAGGCTGGCCCTGGGTGCGCACGGTGATGACAGGGTGCCAGCCGGTGGAGGTGCCCAGGCCCAGGCCACAGTGCCCCACCCCAACCACTGTCCGCCCTCTGGAAACTCCACTGGCCTTACAGCAGCAAGGAAAGTCGGAGAAGGCGCAAACCAGGAGATCAGACTGCCCAGGCAGTTTGACCTGCCCCTCCCTGTGACGCCCTCAGCAGAGAGCGAGAGGGAGCTGCGGGCCCGGCCCGAGGGCCAGAGGACCGGGAGCAGTCGGGTGAGTGGGCCCCACGGCAGTGATAGGACGACCTCATCCCGCGCCACGGGCTTACACGGAAACAGCAAGGCCAGTCCCCACATAGCGGCCCTGCCGGGGCCCCAGAGAAGGGACTCGGGCTCACACGGATTCCAGCAGGGCACCCTCACCCTCCTGAGGTCCATGCTTTGGAAGAAAGAGAACAAGAGGAAGGGCGAGGGGGCAGAGGCAGGCCCCCAGGTACCCCCCGGTGTCCAGGTACGGGACAGGCTGAGCACAGCCTCGGAGGCGCAGGCACAAGCCCCGCCCCCTGCCCTGGGGGTCCCAGAGAGCCTGGGGCGGGCGCCCACCGGCTTCCTGGAGAGGGATGTGCGCTCAGCCCCCAGCTCCTTGCGCCTCCCTCGCAAAGCCAGCAGGCACCCGCCTGACAGCACCTCTGGACATTTCCAAAGAAGTGTCCCCGGGGAACAGACTTCGTACAGCAGCACCCTGCAAAGGGTGAAATACCACACCTTTTCCCTGGGCCGGAAGAAGACGTTACCAGAATCCAGCTTTTGAAAGTGGCTTTCTGCTCTAAGGCAGGGAGGTTTGAAAAAAGAAAACGTGGAATTCTGATCACGGGATTTCCCCCACGAATTTCGTTTTTGATGCTTTAAAACTGGCTGGGATTCTTGCAACTTTGCACAGAGCGGCTGCCGTGGTCTGGGCACATCAGGGGGGCAGTCTGGGTTGAGAGGGGGGCCTCTGTTGAGCCAGTGGGCACGTGAGCCCACATCTGGAGTTCCACCTCCTGTT
>PVJH01019727.1:0-42055 GCA_004026705.1 Nesogale talazaci
CTGAGACTGTAGATGGAAGTCAATATCATTTTAGGAAAATAAACCATTTTTTAATGTAGTTTGATGGTCCTTTCTTTGGAAGCTTTCATAAATATATCATACAGATTGAGATTTTTAATTGTATTTGTTATTATAATTAATTACGTGCTCTTAGTTTCTTGTGCTGCTATGATGGCATTATCACAAGTACCTGGCTTTAAGACGCAGCCATTTCTGTTGTTGCGATTTAGGAGACTAGATTTGAATAAAGGGTGCCAGCACTAGGGAGAGCCTCTCTTTCTCAGTTGGCTCGTAAGGAAAAGGGTCTTGTCTCTCTTCACCTTCTGCTGCTAGACTCTTCAGTGATTTTCATGTGACTTGGCATTTATTTTTTCCAATCTTTCCTTGCTTGAATCCATGCTTAATTGGCTTCTTTTATATCTCAATATAATGCCCTACATTGTTATGGACCTCATTATCATAACAAGAACATACTATTCCTAAATGATATTACATTCAAAGGTATCTGGGCTGTAACTTATGACACACATTTTGGGGGAC
Organism: Nesogale talazaci; assembly: GCA_004026705.1. Taxonomy (NCBI): domain Eukaryota; kingdom Metazoa; phylum Chordata; class Mammalia; order Afrosoricida; family Tenrecidae; genus Nesogale; species Nesogale talazaci. Next base: position 541 of record PVJH01019727.1, read on the forward strand.
AAAATTTTACATATAATCCATTGGAAATAGTTTAATAAAAAGTTTTACTCACTTTAAACCCATGAGTACATTATCATTGATGACCAAACTGGTGAATTAGTCACATTCCCTAGATATGAATGCATTATGGTAGAATTCTTAGAATAATATTAATTTCAGAGATCAAACAGAATATGTTGGTTCAGAATTATAGTGAAATACTAAAGAAAGCTATAATCAGTTACTTTTATATCTCTAAATATCAATTGTTCTTTATATATTTCTCTATGATACATATAAGTAAATCGAAGGAAGATATTCTATAAATAAAAATTTAGAGAAATTTTAAGTTAGGGGGAAAAAGTTATAGAATCCATTGTTAAATATGGGAATGATGCAGTGGGCCCGTTTGCACATATTCTTTGCAGTGAGCATAGCTTGAAAGGTTTTCGTATCAAAGAGTTTTGTGTTCGTGGCTGAGATATAGTGAACTATTTAATATGGCTCCCCAAATCATAATCTCTTTTGTGATAGATTATAAGCACTAGGATATATGCCTGTGGGTATAATCTCATTTGGGAGAGCATTTTCTTGTGTGCTAATAGATTAAGGTGGGCGGTATTCTGAAATTCCACTTTACTAGCAGATGTGACTCAAGTCACCACCCTTTGTTTCTTTGGGTGTACGGTCTGCTGCAAGACAAAAACCACACTGCCATCAAAGCCTTCCCTTTTTGTGACCTCTCCTTCCTGACTGCCTGTTGGTAGAAATGAGAAGACTCGCGCTGACTCAGATATTTTTGGCTTTTGGCTCTGGACCCTGCATTTGACTTGCTTCTGAGCGTTAGCACTTGGGCTCTGATTTGCAGTCTGTCACCTGATTCCACCAGCCATGTGGATGAGGAGGATCCTCCAGACAGACATCTGAACTTTGCATCTCAGACTTGACAGCACCCACGACCTTATGAGCCATTTCCTGAAAGCTTTGTAAGTTCTGTTAGACATCGCAGCAAACGCAGAACCCAGGGACTTGAGGGAATCCACTGAGGGGAAGAGCGGTGGTTAACATTAGAGAAAATGACAGTTTGGAAAACCAGACATTTGTGATATCTTCAATCTCCCCTTCATTGGGACTAGTCTGTTATTAATCCCTCTAAAATTATTTTTATAGTGGAGAAATGGATTATCTGAAAGAAAACATTCAAGAAGTCCCTACAGTGATGGACAGAGTTCCTGTTTGTGCACTTGATTCCTCTGACAAAGACATGTCCTGCTGTTATTCCCAGGGATCATCAAAAGTAGACATGCACCAAAAAAGAGAGTAAGAACATCAAGGTGATGGATTGACACAGTGGTTGCAATAATGAGCTCAAACATAACAACAATTACAATGATGGTGAGGGACAAGTGTTTCCTTCTGTCATACAAAGGGCCACTATGAATTGGAATCAACTTGAAGACATCTAACAAAAAGTTACAGAAAAAGATATGTTGAAGGTCATCCAGTACATAACCTTAAAGTAAGAGGAATAGGATCTTTGAGATGTTGGGTTAGCAAATGTGTTTTAATCCTTTCTGATTGGTGTTGTATATAAGAAAGAACAGAGATAGGAACATACAGGGAGAAGACACCATGTGAAGACGCGCTTACAAGTTGAAGAATGACATGGATTGTTGAAAACTGCTCAAAAGTAGGTAATAGGCATAAGACAGTTTGTCATCGAAAGTTCCCAAAACGAATCAACACAACTTACATTCTAATCTGAATGTGTAGTCGTCAGAATATTTGTGTGCTTTAGAAAATGAAGACACTGTGCCTGTTGAGCCACAGACACCAATACTATTTTATTGCCCATTCTTAAAACGAATACACAACCAAAGATTGTCAGAGTACTGTGGATAGCTTCATAAAAGGAAATGCAATAAAAAGAAAATGCAATAAAATTGACCAAAGATGAAAGAGTATACATAGAATTAAGATCAACCATATAACAACTATATAACTTGCAATAGGCAAATATGGGATTCCTTAGCCAAAAATTATTAATAAATTCAAGATGGTGATAGAAGAATATTAAGTTAGAATGCTCATAGATCCTATGAGGCTTCAAAGATTCTTTGTCCTTGAAACAGATCCTGCTTAAATCACAGAATCAAGCTGAATAACCATTGACTACGTCCAGAGAGATTGAATACATAATTATGTCCAAGAAGCAAGGATAAGATAGCGTAAACAACAGATAGCAAACAAGAGAGAGATCATGAAGATTGAACATATGCATTTAAGGAAGATGCAGATGTTGTATGAGCATAACTTTTATAGTTGAACAAAATCTATTACGGTATTTAGATTGGGCCTTGGCTTTGGCCTATGAAACATCAAAAGGATGAATGACTTCTTTCTTGTAACTTCTGACATACTGAAACCTATATATTTTAAGTGATTTTGGTCCCATGAATCTAATCACCATATCAAGTCTACTCAAGAGGCAAAACATGTCATTCGGATTCATTTTTCATATCTGAATATTCACTTGCCTGGGAGTGAGGTAGGGAGCCCTAATTGTATTATAATTATACACTGGGCTGCTAACCTCAGGCTCAGCATATCAAATACACCAGCTGCTTCTGGGAAGAGTGAGGAAACTTTCTCCTTGCACAAAGAATTGCAGTCTAGGGAAGTCATAGGTATAGTTTCACCCAGACTCATAGGGTTGTTGAGTGGAAACCCACTCAGACAGCAGGGAATTGAGTTCAAAATGAACTAATGCAATTCTTAAAATGTTTTATTAACACATAAGTCACATATCACACAATTCAATCATTCAAATATATTGCAAAGAGTTGTGCAATTGTCATCACCATCAATTTAAAATATTTTCTGCAGTTTTGTATGTATGATTCTTAACCCCATGTTACCCCACAATCTCTCCTGTCACAAACACAAGGAACAATTAATCTAGTTACTGCTTTGTAGGTTTATCCTTCCTGGATTTAAATAAAATCATACCAAAAAACCCAACAAAGATATCATAGTAAAACCCAGAAAAAAAACCTCAGAGAAAGCAGAAAATAGTAGAAACTGCAATAGACTGAACTAGGTCAAAAGAGCAAACAAATGATGTTAAATTTTAATCTAACTACAGCGACATTAATTCACTTTCCATGCACTCTGTCTGAAGGCAAGACTATTCATGTTGCTGGTAAATGGTCCTCAGGAATTCAATGGAGGTTTGCTCCTGCAAATGGATTTTGGGCTCCCACTGACATCCATAGCCTTTTGCAAACCAGGTGCTCTGAAGCAATAATGGGATTACAATGCTGAAGGTCCATCCACATGATTAGTATTTATTAGTGCAAGCATAAAATTGTGTGATAAGTAATGATGAATCAATGAATGGCATGTGCTTATGAAAATTTTATTACTTTTAAAGTGTTAAACTGAGACATAAAAATTAAATTGAATATTGATAGAAATACATAATCTACATTTATTTATGGGAAAGCTATAAGAAAACCTCAAACAGAGAGAACTTCTTGGTAAAATTGGTTGTATATGTCAAAACTTCCTATGTCATAAAGGACAACAAAGCTGCGGGATTGTTCCAACTGAAAGGAAATGAAAGCTGCAAGGGAATCCTTGGGGGTACAAATATTTACTGTGTGCTGACTGGGTGCCCAAGGGTGGAGCCGTTCTGTCCTAAGGCGTGGGTGCTTGGCTTGAGTACCCAAGGACAACAGGTTTACACATTAAATATACATGGCCATTGGATGCAATCCGTGAACCTAGAGGATCTTTTGTTTGGAGATAATTACTGAAATCTGAATAAGATTTATAGCTTTGATAATAACATAATATTTTATCACTATTAACTGCCTAAATTTGATGATCATATGTAGGTTGTGGAGGAAAGGAAGGAAAGAAGTAAGTTCTGTTAGGATGCATATTCTGAGTGATTTAGAAGTCATGGAAGAGATACCCTCAAATATTTTGAAGGGCAAAAGAACGGGGCAGAGAGAATGATAAAGCAAATATATTTGGTGAACAGATTTTGTGGTTTCATTTCTTATTTTGCCATAAAGAAGTGTGAAATCATGTCACAATAAACATATTAAAGAAGCATGTAAATATTGAGGGAGAGGGTTGTAAGTTATTAAAGAAGAAAATAGTAAGACCAAATAATAAACATGTTCACTGTGTAGGGTCCAAAAGAGACTTTGCTTCTCAAATGTAATGTGTGGAGAATATTTAATAAGTCTTAAGTGGGAAAAGACAGGATAAAAATCAAAACACATCTCCTGGATAAAGGATATGATTAGCAGGAGGTCACAGTAGCATTCATAGGTTTACAGTGAAACCAGGCTTTCATAGGACATGGGAGGAAAAAAGAAACTGATATAGGAATATAAAAATTGTAGTAGGGACTATTGAAATGGGAATGGAACCATGACTGACATATACATTATAATTTATGCTACATACACATACACTCACACATATAAAAAGTGGTCCAAGGCAATCAGGAAATTACTGTGACTCTGTCACCCCTATATGAGCATCTCCAACTAGGACACAACCAGATGAGCCCCTAAGAGAAATTGCCCCTCCCTAGGTTGGTGGGTGGTGGTGGTGGTGGTGGTGGTGTGTGTGTGGTGTGTGTGTGTAGCATACACACACACAACCAGGGAGTGGGGCAATATACTTTCCAATGCACACTGGCAGAACTCAAAATGGTTCAGGTTGTAGGATAAGGGTCTGGAGGAATTCATAGGAGACCAATCCACTTGAGAACTCTGCAAATGGATTTGGGACTCTCAGCAGCCTTCTGCAAACTTAGTGCTTAGAATTCAACTTTAATATACTAACACAGTAGAGTCCTGGTACTGGACCACATCAGGACTCGACATGATCAGAAATTGATGTGAAATGTTGAGAAAAGTTTGCACCAGAGCTCGAACAAAACATCGGAATATAACCCAACACACGTGATTTTTGTAAACAAAAGGAGTTCGTGCTTCGGTCACTCGGCATTAGTTGGTGTTAGTACGAGTTGCTTAAACCGATTGCAGCTGTGTTCCACGCATTTTGTTGTAATTTTCTTAGTTTTTGTGACCTTTTGTACTGTTTTTTTAGATAAAAACATGGGTTCTAAAATAGAGTTTTTTGAAAAGAGTCATGATAAGGAACTGGTTAACCATGTTATTGATTTTGTTGATGATAATTTAGTAAATCCTTTTAGAAAAGAGTTAAGGAAATGAGCAGACCACATTGGCATTTTTTTTTTTTTTTGTAACAGAAAGCCAGCCAGATCCAAGAGAAAAAAGTCACAGAAGGAGAAAAACTCCTGATTGATTTTATGGAACAGGATTCTGCTTCCCAACAAGGACTCTCTCCACACCTTCTCTCCACACCCATGTCCACAGAACCATATCCTCAGCATCTCAAGGTATGGGCCACACTGTAGTTGTTAAAAACTTTTTAAATGTTGTGTTTCTTATTCAAATATTATTCTTTAACTCTGAATTTATTTACTTTGAAATTTCTGTGTGATGTTCTGTATAAAAAGGCAAGGTTAGGGTAAAAACTTGGTGGTCGAGAATAAATGAATCAGCTTTCAGTTATTTCTTATGGGAAAATTGATTTGGAACTCAACTGCATCACATGTCAACTCTCCTTCTAGAATGGATTAGCTTTGAGGTCCAAGGTAAATTTAGCAAAATCATTCTCTTTGTGTTGGCCTTCTAACACACACATAAATAGACACTGACCTTTAATTAGGTTTATGTTTTGACTTGGATATGTATTTTAGGAGAAAAGCAAAATTGATTTCTCATCTTGTAAGATTCATCTTGCCCAGAATACCCAGAAACATGGTTAACTAATTAGAACTAATTAAAATGTTTATTTCATCCTGATGCACTATATAAAATAAGAAATATAGTGAAACAAAAATATTAGAGAAAAATGAGATACTTCACCCCTTCAAAAAAGAAAAATGTTCTTACAGGTTAAATGTCAACATATTCCATTTTAAACTATTTCTAAAGAAGACTATTTCTTCTCATTTTGAAGCAAGGCAGTCACACATTTAACAGCTTTGTTGAAACTCTTTATATAAACTATTAATAATTTTCAAATTGCAAATAAAAGATTTGAGATTTGCCCAAACTATAAAGGCAAATATAAAATGCACTATTGAAATCAGGTTGTTGGAAAAACATTACCTCAATTATACTAAAGTTCTTTCTATAATGTTCTCAAATGTCAAGTTGAAAAAAGATTCTATTTAGTATTTTAATATACAGCATAGAAATTGCGTGAATGAAGTATTGGTGGACACTGTTAAGAAATTATTTTTCTAGCCTTCTTATCTGAATCTTATGACAACTAACATTTTAAAAGGACCCCTGGTGGCATTCATTTGCAAAGTCAGCCATTCAAATCCACCTCCTGCTCCTTTGAGAGCAAGTTCGGGCTTTCTATTCCCATAGAGATTGATAGTCTCAGAAATCCCAAATAAAAGTTCTACTCTGTCCTAAGGCTAACGATGAGTTGGAATTGAAAATTGAAAAAATGTAAATTTTAATGGAATTCTATTTTTATTGCAAGAGCATTTTTTCAGGGTCTTCTACAGCTCTTATAACAATTCATACATCAGCTGTATCAAGCATATCTGTCCAAATGTTGCCACTATTACTTTCTAAACATTTACTTTCTATTGAGGCCTTGGTGTCAGCTCTTTTCTTCCTCTCCCCACCCCACCCTCATAACCCCTTGATAAATGATAAATGATTATTATTTTCATATCTTACACTGACCGCTGTCTCCCTTCCTCCACAGTTTCTGTTGTCTGCATGCCCGTGTGTGTGTGTGTGTGTGTGTGTGGGGGGGGGTTATGTCGATCATTGTGATCGCTTCCCCTTTCCTCCCCTCTTCTCCCTGCCTTCCCCCCACCTGCCTGGTATCACTATTCTACGTTGTAGCTTTTCTCAGGTAACAGAATTTCATTATGTCAGAGCAACACACACCTCTAACTCCAGATATGACTGAACATTGGTTTTGTCACATACTTAGCATTTAGTCAGAAAATGCATTTGTACCTTTATAATATAGTGTTTAAGACACTAATGGATTATGATAAACTTTTGAGAAAATGTTCTCACAATTGGAACAATGGAGATAAAAGAAATGCAAAAAAAATAGAATGCAGTGAGGGAGAAAAGTCTGTTCTTGTAGATGAGCAGTCTTGGCAGCTCTATGGAGGGTCTCTGTGAATGGAAATGGACTTGGTGACTGGGCAGGGGTGGGGAGGGTTCGATTTCTGTTTAAGAAAAGATACAGCACATTTCCGTGATTAAAAAGCTGCACGTGCAGCAAATGAAGCCACGTGTGCTGAAGAATTTGTTGCTAGTAGTTTGGTTCACTTATTTGATTGAATCTCTTCAAAGTGAAGGCAAGTTTGCAGAGTGGGTTGCATTGGGCTTCTAACTTCAAGGTCAGCAGTTCAAAACCAAGGCACTCCACTGGGGAAAGATGGGGCTCTCTGTGGCTACAAATAGTCCCAGTCTCAGAAACCTGCGGGAGAAGCCCTGGTCTCTTCCAAGGAGTCGCTGTGAATCACTATTGACCCAAAGGCAATTTTGTTTTGTTTTGGGCATTGAAGAACAGAAATTTGTGTCCTCACAGTTCTGGAGGCTAGGCTCACATCACAATATAGACTATATTGATTTCTTCTGAGAGTTTTCAGAGAGGAGTCATTCCATGACTTTCTTCTAGTTTCTAGCCATCCGTGATATTTCTTTGTTGTTTATATATGTGCATCTGCTTCTGTTACATGACATCTGTCTTGTCCCTGAATGTGCTACTGTATTTCTAGAAAACATCACTCTGAAGTCTTCAGGATCAGAATCCACCCAAATCTGTAATGACTTTGATTTAACAGATACCCATAGAAAAATATGTTTCGAAACACGGTTACATTCACAGGCTATAGAAGTTAGGTAGGTCTGCAAATTATGTTGTAGAGACCCAGTTCGATCCATGTCACCACCACTTACTTTAAATTATTCATCTTTTCATCATACAACTGGAATAGCTGTTGTGCAGCCTATAATGAAAGAAGAGAGTTAGTTGATCCCTTAAAAAATACACGAGGTTTTGCTAATATGGCTGTTCTCCCTCCCCCATGACCACACAATCAATTCTTCTATTGGATCTCAATTCCCTTGTTTTTAAAAGAGGGCAGAATAAAATTTATATCAAAAGGAGCATTACATTGCTAATATTACATTGCAATACAGTTTTTTTCGAAACTGATTTAAACTATGTGTTCATTTTTCTGAGAATGAAATACTATTAAAATATTCCTCTAAAATAGTTTGTGGACCATAAGGATTAATGCACGCAACTCCCCATTCATGACCTCCAAGCAGGGGATGAATTCATTAAGTAGAAGGGACTGCATGGACTCATTTGGGTATTTAAAAAAATATGATGTTCTGCCCCAGCCACAGCCATGGAATCACCTGATGGCATAAGAGTTGAAGCATCTGTTTCATTATTACTACCAAGAGAGTTTCCCTCCAGGAAGCTGGCTTGAAATGCAGGCTTTAGATGCAGGATTAAATCAGGAATATACACAAGGGAAGTATCTGTAAGTGATGACTCCTGAAAACAGTCTCTTATCTCCTAGGATCCCCTATTTTTTTCCTTTCTTGTACTCTGAGGGTTTATGTTCTTTGGAGAGAAAGATTTATCTTATCACTATAGTCAATCGGTATGAAGGTTCTGTTCACTGGAATTATTAGTCATAAATTCACTTTTTTCCTTGAGCATTTTCACAGCATGGGTTGATCATCATGAAGCCATTCAGTATTAGCCACAGGAGTTTTCTTTAACCAGTGACAAAGTCTCCTTTAAGGATGTAAGCAATGAGAAGCCCAGAATTCGGTGAGTCCTGTCCGAATGACTGCCATGTGACATGGTAGAACAAATGAAAAGTCAGGGTCCCTCACAAGACTCTAATATTGTGTACTGAAAACCCGTGGTTCCTGACTTCTCTTCCCTGTAGAAAAACTGGTTTCCCAGAGCGATTTGCCACCACAACAGAGGGAGACAGACATGCGAGACAGCAAGGCAAGATAGTGTATCTGAAATAACAATAATAAAAGTATAAAATCATGGAAACCCAATGACATACTAGTCTATATTGTAATCAATAAAAGCATGGTATTTTATCTATATTCTCATTGATACAAAGCAAATCATTAAAATTCCAACCCAGCTTTAATGATCTCCTTGTTATAGATTTCTATGATAGCATATTGACTGGATTTTAGTTGGAAACTTTACGTCTATTTGTTTCAAGAACACTGTTCTTGTGCTGTGATGCTAATTGTAGATGGGAGATGACAGTATTAGGTTTTCAAAATTAAAACAAATTCCTGACTTAGATGTAATACTTTTTAGACACTCATTTTCAAATGTTGTAAGCTTTTGCTGACCTTATTTTTATAATTTCTGCTATTACTGATTCTCAACATTTCTACTTTGAAGTGTATCAATACTATGATCACAAATCCTGTACAAAAAACAATGAAAAATATTTTCAAGGTCAACCATGAAGAAAATTTGATTTATTTTTTAAAGACATAAGTCATGTATTTGCACCTGAATAGGGAGAAAAAAGAAAAAAGCTGCATTGCACAAAAGATTTACTCTTGCCACGTGGATGTTTAAGAGAGCCAAAACTAATAAAATTGTGAGTGCGACCATTTATTCCTAGCCTGTCTTTGAATTTCTCCTTCACTAAGGTGAACCTATTTCTTCTAATCATATTAATACTAGACGCTATCATTTGTTAAACTTTTCTTCCATACCAGTCACTTTACATTGGTTACTTATATATCTCTGCAAGACATTAATTAGTTTGAATATTTTTCAGCAATGCTCAAGAAATTGAAAGACATTCATATTGTAAATTGTTTCACAGTTACCCTTCACCTTCTAGGAGAGATATTTTTCTTCAAATCTTGAAAGAAAACGGATGCTTTATATATATACATGTATCTATATATGTGTGTATATTAGTGTGACTATGGCATGGTTGGACATTCTCAAAAATTAAAGTAGTTAATTTATAGTTTATGCTAGTGTTGCTAAATATGCCTTTGAGTAGTATTTAGTTCTTTAATTTTTCTATGTTTTCCAAGAGCAATTCTCTAGTAGTCCTATTTTATCACAAGTTTGCCAAAATATCATGATCCAGAGGATATAACTTTTTAATATTTTATTTTAAAAATATCAGTTATAGATTGTTGACTCTAATTTTGTGCATCAGTTAATTTATTGTAAATGATGGGCTTCAGCACCCCCTTATTCCCTTGCTGAGAATCTTCTCTTCAGCCAAACTGTTCAAATATTATTGTCAAATATGTTTCTTAACTTTAAAATTTTGAATGCATCCAATATATGTTATATATATGTCTAGATATAAAACACATGGGGGGGGCTTCGCTGCCCTCTGGTGGTGGGAGTAGGAGGCCCAGCCTTTGCTCCTGTGGAGCCGCTGCTGGAATTGAACCTCCATCCCAGTGGGCCGCAGTCCCGCGCACAACCACTACTGGGCTCAGCCATAAAACACATTTAGAATCAATACTTATTCTAACACCCCATCGCTTATTGCATTAGGATTTAATGATGATGCTATTGGTTCTATTTCAGTAATTAATGTTTACATGGAAGAAATAGATGAGTGTTCTACTTTTCTAAAGGTAGATGATTTTTCTACTTTCAAAGCCAAGAAGCGTGGGGGGTGGGGACGAAAGCAGCGGTGGCCATTGGGGGCAGAGTGACGCAATGACATAGGAAAAAGGCAGCATAGCCAAAATTGGCAATAGACTTGGAATACTTTATTTTAACCGCCACAATTTTATATCCTTGGTTGTTATCATTAAATCAATGAGTATTCTAGGTCAGATTTTTTTTTTTAGCTTGATAGATGGTGCTATAATGTGATGAAGTCAGCAAAGTCAAAAGTCAACACCCCAGAGGTTCCTATTGCTCCTACTATGTGTGCATGGATAACACTACAACTCATGGTATACTGGAGTAACAGGGTCCGTTGCATTTTATTTTAAGCAACTTATTTTAAGTAGTCCTTGTGGAAGTAGCATACTTCTTTGAAATACAGGTTTATCTGAAATGTTTCACCATCAGTTTCTTTTTTATAAAGATGCAATTAAATGAGTTGCTTTCTTTAATTAGAAAATTCACTGCTTTCCATACCCTTATGTCCTTTTTAAAAATAGTCAAAAATGGAATTTATTTTATTTGATAACTTATTTAAATTTGTTGCTATATTTTATATGTTTCAATTGTAAATGTCTGGTTAGGTATGCCCACATTTGATCCATTATGGAGAATACATGTATTTATTTACATACTGTAAAACTATGTTCTAAATTTTGAATCAGAAGAACAGGCTGCTGGTGTGCACACTGTGTCAAGTCACTTCAATGAGCTAGATTTTGTTGTATTGTCAATGGACTGCAGTGAGTAAATTAAATCATTTCTAATCCTTTAAGGTTTAATATGCTCATGAATTTATCCTTTCATTTTTCCTGATTAGTAAATCACAATGATTGAAAATGACAGTGAAAGACCTTACAATATAAAGTATTCTCTACTTATTGTACACATATTTAACTGAAAAAATATACACATGATCATAAAGAGGAATAAGTGTATATCTTTTTTAAAAGCAGTCTATTTGTTCATCTAGAACTAGCTATCTGCCGTCCACTTATCGGTCTGTCATTCTAAACCAAACACATGAAATAAATTCTCTCTGTGTGTTCTTTGATAACCTGGTAACTATTAGCATAATGTGACATTTCCTTCTTATTTTTCCTTTCAGAGAAAAGAAATCTGTTTTAAAATTAAGCATTAAAACCATTATTATTTCATTCTCTACAACGGCATAAAATGGTTTACAAATGAGATGAGTATGTATTTGTGAGAGAGATTTGCAAGTTAGCCTTCTTGATATTAGTTAATTGCAACCTTCTGTTAGTCTAGAGTAACCTTATTTCCAGGGTGAGAGCCAGTTTTGTGCATTAATTCTTCCAAAGGGACCACATGTCAGACATCCCTGGAACAGGGTACAATTTAAATTACTGGTGGTCTACTAGTTATTTTCGGTCTAGGAGAACACATACCAGATGTATTATAGACAGGTTTTAAAGGGCATTTTAAAGAGAAGAAGGGAAATGGTTTATTTCTGAAAGTGTGGGATCCACCTCCACTTGCTCTGTGTCATATTATCTTGCTGTTCATGAATTCAGTTCATATTGATCTCTGTGTTCTTTGAAATAATTCCATGAATGAGATCTACTTGCATTAAGCAACCTCGTAGAAGCGCGGCAAGATGCACTCCACGAACTGACTTGGAAAGTGCATGCCTGCTTTCGTCAGAGGAACGGGTGATGTACAGCCAGTCAGGGTCTTAGTTAAGGTTCTTTGACCATGCTCTGGGGTATTGCTCAAAAATCAAACTGTCTCTTAGTTTAAGAAACAATTCAAAACCATTGTTTTGAAAAGGAATCACTGATCAATGATGAAGAAGGGTGAAAATGTTTTGAAACCAAGATCATTGCTCTCGTTTGTAAGGCAGAGGTGTTCTGGAGATCTGGCTGATTTTCGGCTTCTTTTCTTTACAACCCATCTCCATTTTCGCTGCCTAATCTCGGACCTCACGCTGCAGTTGCAGGGCGACACTGACACTCAACATGGTGATTAAACCTGATCGTGTGAACTGCTCCTCAAGCCCTGGTGTGAAGTGAGCAGCCTCTGTAGCCAGCTGAGCCGAGTCTTTGATCTTCATTTACATTTTGATTTTGTGTTTTGGTGGTGCAAGTGGAGAATTTTCTAACCCTACACTGGTTAAATGGGCGGAAAATTCTATGCAGAGATCCTTGTTAGTGGAAATTGGCATCTGTTATTAGTCTTTTCAATATAGGTCTATAATATAAGGAAGTAAATAATCACCTTTTATTTTTCTCCCAATCATAGGGGGAGGTAAAAGCTTATATTAAACCTCTGTTTATATTCTCAGTGGGAAAAATGCAAACAAAATTGCTTGTCATTTTCGTAAACGGCATGGCACAATCTGAAATTATACAAGTCATCTGAAAATATTTTTCTATCTATAGACTAAAGTGAAATTACTTCAGGTATTATTTGGGTAACTCAAGATTGATCAAAGAATTTTATAAAAGTTTATCTTTTTACATCTATTAGATGTTTTAAAATTCTTTACATCAAAAATAAGGATCACAGTAATAGTATTGTAGCATACCAGGAGAAATGTTTAATGTTTATATGCATTTTTGATGTGTGCATAATATGTGTGTGTATTTGCAAATAATACTTATAGACCAATTTGTACATTTATTCTTACCTGATTATAAGTAATTATTTTAAAATTTCTAAGGATCAACTCTTTCAGAAGCACAAACCTAGGTCAATCCTAGGATTATCAAGGTAGAAGCACCACACATAAAACATTCAAGATCTCTGTTTGAGAGGTAGAAGGCAAGAGCAGAGACACCAGAGTGTCTTGTGGCACAGAGACTATGGGATGGAGCGAAGGGCCAGGTTCAGGCAAAGGCAAGGCCGGGAGAGACATACAGCAAAGGGTTAGCACAGAGACGAAGAGACCGTAAGGCTATTGCTCTGCTCCCTCAGGGAAGCAGAGGGCAAAATAACAAAAGGCTGAGAGGCTGACGACTAGAGAGAGCCTTGGTTACTGACCAAGGAGAGGGGGTGCTGTGGACTTACAACTGTATCCTTAATGTTTTCGTGTTCTTGCTTCTGGTAGCTTGTTAACTTCTCTGACCAACCTTGTCAAGCCAGTGGCCATTGCAGTGTACTATGGAGCTCAGCAAAGAAGCAAGGGAAGAATGGCTGGGGTCAGAAGGGAGGGTCTGTCTGACTTTGCCTTATGGCACCAGGCCTCGGGCTGGTTAGGGGTTGTGTGCACCTTTGTCTTTGTGCTGTCATAGGAGCTCACATATGGTCTACATGCCATGTATGCACAATTTAAATCAATTTGAGAAGAATGTAAGAATGGACATCAAAAGAGAGTATGATATCAACAGTCAATGGGACAGTACCCAAAGCAATAAACTATTTAAAACCCTAGACTACTACTACGATTAAAGCAACATCATTTCTCTTAAACTCCATGGTAGCAGAGAATGAGAGAAGGAGGTGGGTGGTGTGTGTGAAGAAAGAAGCACCCCAGGCAGAGGGAGTCAAGGAGATGAGAAGCAGCACAGGGAAGGTGGGTAAGTAAAAAGGAAATTCTTGCACAAGGAATTCTCTTGGATACGTTTGGGCAGAAGCTCGACTGCGTCTCACCCTGCAGGGGTACTCGGAAGCTTCTACTGTGCTTCAGAGTCGCTGCTCCTGGCCAGGGCATTAGTTGGAATCCCCTCAATATTTCCAGGACCGCTCCAGAGCAAGAAGAAGTTATCAGCCCTCTGTCTCACCCTTAGAAATATTGCAAGGACCAGCTGTTGAAATGGGGTGGGTTAATGGAAAGGGCATCCAAGTGAGTTGTAGTCTATTGATAGGGCCCTTCTAGCCATAATTCCTTGGGTGATATAATTCTGCACTCTATACCAGTGGCTGCAATCCCATTTTGGAGGGAGCACTCTGCTCTGTTCAAGGATGGAAGTAGGATGGGAATAAGTCCTGACTTTGTAGAGAGAATGAGCCCAGTCCTACCCTTTGTTTCCTTGGAGGTATAGTCAACTAAAAGACAAGTCCACACCACCATCAAAGCCGTCCTCTGTGTATCACAGCCATCCCACACAAAGTTGGCAACCCTCAACCATCAAAGAAGAGTATGCTATCGAACTCACTCTGCAGTGGTACAAGCCTTTCGACCCCCAGAAGCACCAGCCCTTGCTGCATGGGGGCTGCGCGACAGAGGAGAGGTAGGCTGGGACCAGAGGCTGAGGCAAGCACACCATGAGACAGAGCAGAGAAGCAGCGCCAAGACGGTGGGGCTGTGAGTCAGTACCATGGTCTTTGGTCCTGGTCCCTAAAGCAAGGGTCCTTGGGGCTGAGAGGCTAAGGGCTAGAGAGAGGCATGGCTGCTGACTCACGAGAGGTGTAGCTGTGGACCAATGGCTGTATCTTCTGTATTTACTGAACTTGACCTGTGGTAATGTATTAACTTCTCGTATGTAAACCCCATAATTGAGTATTATCTGAGTTCTGTGTGATCATTGCAAAAACTCCAGCCTTGGGAGGGACAAGTAACAGCAACACTGTCTACTAGCATCTAAAGCTAATCATCATGTTATGAATGATATACAAAGTAGCAAACATTTTTAGAAGTCCCAAATCTATTTATTCCAACTCTTAGTTACAACATGGCGCAGAATCACACTGCATCTTAGAACTCCCAGAGTTGGAATCTTTATGGGAGTTCACGGCCATATCTTTCTCGCACAGAGAGGCGGGTGGATTGGGAACAGCAATCCATCCATTAGCATCTGAGTATGTAACCTCCAGGGTTGCTTTTTATTCTGGTCCAGAAAACTCAAAACCACATTCACTGCATTGGGTTTATTTTGACTCACACTGACCATCAGACAGAGTAGAACTGGCCCTGTGGAGTGCTGAGACTCTAACTCTTTAAGGGAGAAGACAGTCTCATCTTTCTCTTTCAGAGAAGCTGATGATTCTGACGTGCTTACTTTTTTGTTTTGCAGCCCAGGTATGGCCTGCTAGGCAATATTTAATGTGAGAGGAAGTACCATTACATCTAGGTGGAAGTAATCCACCACTATCAGGGTGGAGAACTCTGGGCTTGGAATGAAGAGATTTGATTTGCAGTTTTATCCCTTTCCAGTGTAATGGAATTTGGCAACTTTCTTGAGCTATTTATATTATGAACTTTAGCCGATGAAATGAACAAAATAACCCTTTCCTTTTCTGTCTGAAAAGTAATTTGTTGTGATAAAAAGGCAAGGAAAAAAAGTAAACTTGGGGAGATGTTTTAGTCCGGGGAAGACTAGAGAAACAAATTCATACTCATATGAATGTCAGAGAGAACTTTATATATAAGAGCAATTGAATATTGAGAAAACAGCCCAGGCCGGTCCAGGTCAAGTCCATAAGTCTGACATTAGCCCGTATGTCCAATACCAATCTGTAAAATCCTCTTCAGACTTGCAAAACACATGTAATGATGCTAAGTGCAGGAAGATCACCAGCCAGTGGGTGGGAAGTCTTGTGGATCCAGTGGTGGTGTAAGAATCTCAGTGCTGGCAGGGGTCTCTATGTGGTTCCTTCAGCTCCAAAACTCTGACTGCCTCAGGGTGGCTTCCTGTGGCTTCTCAGAAATGTCTCAAAGGGAGGGGGCCTTGTCAGTAGAAAGTCTGCAAGGGAGAGAGCAGAGAGAGAAAATGACTCCTGTCTCCCAGGAGGAAATACAGGAGTCCAGAACCCTTTGGAGAAGACCATGTCCACACAGAGACCTCATTGACAGACTAGACTCCACCCCTTCCATCTCCACTTTTAATCCTCTCAAGTCCCAAAGGTTCTCTTAGGAACCTCTTTCAGAAGCTTTTTTCTTTCATGGAGTGTTGTGACTAATAAAAGGAGGAGGAGGAGGAGGAGCAAAGTGGAATGAAACACTATGATGGCTATACCCAGGATGGCTAGAGTCCATCTATTTCCTGAGCCTGACACTTTTTAAACATAGCACAAAGTTTGTCATTCAACAATTACAAGAAAGCACAAAATGCTAGATGTGTGATCAAAAGGGCAGTGCAATGAACTCAAAAAATCAATACTCGGTTTCCAGGGCTATCATTATCTATATTTCGAGACATTGTTTAAGTGAAGAGGAGGAGAAGGGAGAGGAAAAGGAGGAAGAAGAAGGTGAAGAAGGCTGCTAGTGCTCAGCTATCAAAAGATATAGTGTCTGTGGTCTTAAAGGCTTGAAGGTAAACAAGTGGCCATCTAGCACAGAGGCAGCAAAGCTCACACGGAAGAAGCACACCAGCCTGTGGGACCACAAGGTGTCAAAAGGAGCAGGTATCAAGCATCAAGGAACAAAAATCATGTCATTGTGAATGAGGGGCATGTACAGAATGGGGACACAAAACCAATTTGTGGGCAATTGGACATCCCCTTAAAGAAGTGTCGCAGGGAAGAGACAGATGAAATATAAAATTTCTCTCTAGTTCCTAAAGGCTTCCTCCTCACAATTATGATCCCAATTCTACCTCACAGAGACAGCTAGACTGGAAGATGTACAACGATACAGATGGGAACTGGAAATATAGGTAATCCAAGAGAGATGAACCCCTCGGTAGTGAGAGTGGGGATACCAGGAGGGTGGAGGGAAGGTGGGGCTGTGTGAGGAGCCGGCGATCGCTCTCCTGCACTGACGCACGTTGCCATGCTCTCACGCTGTGACACACACAGCCTTTTCCTGTATCGGTTCCTGGCATCTACGTTTAGTTTATATTTTACCCTTTTGTATAAACTATATAGCTTGCTCTGCTTGTGTTACATTCTAGTCACTATACCTTTGTATTGTTCTATAGTGCTTACATATGTTGTAACCTTTAGTCCATTAGATCATATTGTAGCTTTGTGATTGGTTGCTTTAAGTTGCCCTGCTTCACTCCTGTATACCCCTATTAGCATACGGACCAAGTTGAGGACTACAGCTCCTTTTGCGCGCCTTTTTTCCCTTATTTGGCACTGATCCAGGATTGGCCCCTGTTGACTCTACCTCATTAGCATAAGCTGTGACCTTTACTCCTGACCATTGGCTTTATATATCCTGAGTTTTGCCCCAATAAACGAGACTTGATCAGACTCCTGTCTTGTCTCCATTTCCTGCATCTCCTGCCTATCTTCGTTTCCAGGCCTCCGGATCAGAACATCATGTTGAATGATCTGCGGGCCGGGTCAGGGTAGAAAGCAGGAGTCGATTACAGGGGTCTACATATAACCTCGTATCTGGAGGATGGACAGTAGAGGAGTGGGCAAAGGAAGATGTCAGGCAGTGTAAGATATGACAAAATAATAATTTTTAAATTATCAAGGTTTCATGAGGGAAGGTGGAGCAGGGAAGGAGGGAAAAAATGAGGAGCTGATGTCAAGGGCTCAAGTAGAAAGCAATATTTTGAGAATGGTGATCGCAGCAGGTATACAAATGTGCTTGACACTATGTAGTATGTAAGGATTGTGATACGCATTGTATGAGCCCCCAATAAAATGATTTTAAAAAGAATAAAATAATATTAAAAATGAAGCTGCTTTAGTAAACTGTGTAGAAATACCAAACATAAAGATCAAGATTTCTTATAGACTATGTGTGAAGAAAAGCAAACTCTCTGCTTTGAAGGTGATTCCAATTAATAATGTAATAATGCTGCAAGACAGAGTAGAAGCACCCTTTCAGGTCTCTGAGACTGTAAATCTTTACAGGAGTAGGCAGCCTCATCTTTCTTTGCTGGAATGGCTGGTTGGCTCAAACTGCTGACCTTGTGGTTAGAAGCTCAGGGTACACCAAGGGTTTGCTCCTCAGATCCTCATGAGAAAGAGGCATCCGGCTGTCACCTGACTGACAAGCTAGACCCCACCCCTCACTCTTAATATCCTCAAATAAGTTATAACTCAAATGAGTTATAAGATTTATACAGCTTCTATTAAAAGGGGATCTAATCATTAAAAATTTTAAGTTATAGATCATTTTATTGGGAACTGTTACAATTCTTGTTACAATCTATACATTGCTTGCTTCAGATGAGTTTGTACATATGTTGCCCTCATTCTTTTCTAGACATTTTCTTTCTATTGATTCCTTGGTATCAGCTCCTCTTTTCCCCTCCTCCCACCCTCCCATAACCCCTTGATAGTAATCATTAAAATTTATCTTCTATAGCATAAAGGGCATGGAGTAAATAAAACATTCAATTATATCTAAAATGACTGTTTTGATATATAAAATGTGGCAGAATAATACCCAATATCTTATGTTAACAGAATTACTGAGAGAATATGAATTTGAAAAATTTGCAAGATTTTAAATAGTGCTTAAGCATGATTTAAAGGAAAAGTTGTTTTACGGTGCTGCCTTGTATAGATGACCTATCAAATAATTCATTTTTCAAATTCCCCTGTGTTTCTCTTGGGAACCCTCTCAAATGCTGCTCATCATTTCATAGTTTGCTACTCTGTTGCCATAACAAAGTGCATGGCAACACTTCTGATCGGGCTCAGACATCTGTATGTTCCAACACTTTCAAGGCTGACATTGACCTCTCTACCATCTCCAATTAACTAACAACATTCATTAAAGGCCTCCGTGAATCATTTACTCATGAGACTCAGTAGAACAGTTAAAGGTAAGGTGAAATTCTGTTGATATTAAACCAATCATAAGAAAACATTTGCATCATGGAAGAAACTGTGCAAAAGAGGCAGCTGGACAATGTCATTTTCTGCTCATCCAGCTTGACCATGGGTGATCTGGGATTTCAAAGCCAATGCTTTCCTATGAATGCTCCATTCCCCTATTTCAGCCCATTTGTTGTTTAGTCTAATATACTTTCTGCTTAGCCAGTTCCATTCAGGTTTTGAAGTTCCTTCCCATTTGGCGTTGGGACTGCATTCTTGTGAGTGGGTGACATTCTGAACAGTTTCCATTTCTCTCCTTGTGAAAGAATGTTCAACATAGACCTATTCTAATTTTTGTTCAACAGAATTCCATTCAGCAAGACTTTGTTAAAAAAATAAGTACAATACTGGAAAGAGTAATAGATGAAATACATCATGTATTTAATGTGTCTGATACTGTGCTGAACACTTCAGAGTGATGATATTAGCTTATGTAAGTTTTAAAATAACTGTGTAAGGTAGGCACTAGTATTATCCTCATTTTAAATGATGACAATGAGGCTTAGATATGGTAAGTAGCTTATTCAAAGGTTGTGGTAGAGGCAGGATTTAACTTCTCAAAGGCTGGCCAATTATAGAAGTTCTTTCAAAGATGTAGACAATTATTTCATGGACTTCTTCGTACTTATGAGAAACTCATAGTCTGAACAAGGACAAATAATATAGTATGTGATTCAATGCTATATTTGTAGTTGCTACATCAGCATTTGCGGAAAAGCAAAAGATAAATTTGATTATGGGACTCTTCAAAGGAAAATGAGCAGCTAATTTTTGAAACTATATTGTATTCGAGAATATACGGAGTAAAACACAAATAAGTTAAACAATTTCCACATAATACATTGATTACATCTTCAAATGTAGGAATATTCATTTCACCTATCTTTTCTGAGGTGTTTCTCACCCATTTACATAAACCCCTCAAAGGTTCAGACCTAATCTTTCCAGTTGTTACAGTCTATTTGATCCTACATAGATAGAGCATATGCTCAAGACAAATATTATTCCTAGTTAAGCTAAAGTATTGCTTTGTTTTAAGAAGATGTCAGGGACTTTGCTTTACGGTTTAAAGATTTTTGGTTAAGGGTTATAGTTTTAGGGATTGACTTACCCTCCATGGCTCCAGAAAGTCTGGAGTTATGAAACTTGGAGTTTCTGGTCTGTATTATCTCCCTTTTGATCAGGATTTCTTCTATTAAACCTTTGTCAAAATGTCCAGTAATGGTAGACAGGCATCAGCCACTCCTGGTCTCACCACAAGGGATTATTCCATGATTAGTCATGGAAGCATTTATTCACACATTTCTGTTTTTGCCTTGTATTTCTGATTACAAACTCACGGCCACCCAGTCAATTTGGACTCAGATATGCTACAGGACAGGGGAGAACTGCCCTACTGAGATTATGAAAGTAGCAAAGCCACGTCTTCTCTTTTAGGGTGGCTGGTGAATTTGACCTGCTGACCTTGTGGGTAGTACTCCAGCACATAACCCATTTAGACACCAAGGCATTAGGATTAGAGGAAGGCTTATCAACAACATCCAAATTGCAATTGATACAACCTTGCTTACTGAATGTGAATAGGACTTGGAGCTTATGCTGATGAAGATCAAGGATTGTAACCGCCAGTATGAATTACAATGTAATGCAAAGACCACCCAAATCTTCACAACTGGGCAAGTAGGTAATATCACAGTAAAGAGAGAAAAGATTGAACTTGTAAAGGATTTCATCTTGTTTTTGATCCATAATCACTGGCAATGAAAGCAACAAACAAGGTCAAATGATGCATTGCATTGGCTACACTTGCTGCACAAGATTTCTTTAAAGGGTTGAAAAGCAAGCATGTGACTTTGAGGACTTAGACATGTGTACCTCAATGAGACAAGGTATTTTCAGTTGCCTCATATACACGAGAAAGCTGGACATTGAATAAGGAAATCCGAAGAAGAGGGTATAAATTTTGAATTATGGTGCTAACAAAGAATATGAAAAGTACCATAGACTATGAGAAGAACAAACACATATGTCTTGGATGAAGTATAGCCAGAATGCTCCGTGGAAGTAAGAAAGGCAAGACTTCTTCATCTCCCATAGTCTGGGTATGTTATCAGGAGAGATCCGTTCCTGGAAAGGGGCATCTTATTGGGTAAATGTGAAAAAGGGCAATGTGACAAAGAAAGATCATTGACAGGACTGCAACAACGGGCTTATCCAGGAGCAGAGGCGTAAGGGTAGTAGAGGAGCAGGCAGTGTTTCTTTCTATTGTACACAGGATCATTCTGAGTTGGCCTTGACCCAAAGGCACCTAACAACCAGAATGTTCCTGATTCTTCTCTCTTTGTATAAATGGGAAGACTTGTACATTTGTCTGGAAGTGGGAGAACAAAACCTCAAGCATCTCTGATTCTTTCTCTAGTGTACAGCATGTTGTATTTATAGGTGCACATTCCAGCATAGGGACACCACACTTGACCCAGTGTGATAGCTTGTCACTGTTTTCTAATACTTATCTTGAAAAACTAGTATGTTAAGTAACAATTTTTATCAGTTTATGAGTTTATTGTTCACACGAATGGCTTTCATATCATGTCTTTTTACCTTTCCCACCACCTGGAACATAGCAGGTGCTTAGAAAATGAATAACTGAAGCGGGGGTAGGGGGGCCCTAAAATATCTTGTGATAGTTATGGCAAAGCTTCTTGCTTTCTGGTATGTCAAGAACAAAATTTCTAAACTTACTTTTGTAGTATAGTCTTTCTTCCCTATAATTAGAACTAAAAAGAAAGAAAAGTGTAGAAGACTGGGTCTCTTTCTCTGTTTGTAATTATTTCCTCCAATCAGGATGTAGTTTCAAGGGTGGCCAATACTGTCAGTCACCTCTGTCCTCCTTTGAAACGCACTGATTATGGAAAGTGCCTCACATGTAATCACTTCAATTACTCAGTAAAACTTCCTGTGTTCCTTCTGCTGTGTTTTGCATTTGGGTTTTAAAGAGACTGTGCTTCTCTGTCCTTACATCTCTTTAAAAATCACAGTTAGAAGAAAAAGAATGAAATAGCTTTGAAATATGACCACACATCTCAATGTCCAAATTAACTTATCAGACCTAAGGGTTCAGAGGTTGGAGCCCACATTAACAGAAGCATCCAAATGAGGGGCTTTTTTCCTCTTTCTGTTTTTTGTTGTTGTTGTTGAGGGTTAATTCAAGACTGCAGATTCCAGGGAGACTGCAAGCCAGGAACTTGGTCAGCAGGCAGTTGCATTTGAAACCATTCATTTTGTCAGAAATTCCTCTGGCATGGAGTGCTGGGGTTACTTTATGAACAAGTTACACTTCTCTTGCCTTGAACTTGCTTATATAAAGCAAAAACAAATAAAGCAACCAAAGCAAAAAAAAAATATGCTCTTTGCCAGAATATTAGTATAAGAAAAGATAGTTTTGAGATAGGATCTTATTTTCTTCGAGAGGTATGATTTTATCATCAAGATTTGATGGTAAGTTTGTTGGTAGTGAGAGGGGGAAGCAGCTGGTCTCCTGATCATGGAGGTTGTCGGAGCTGTTGGAGCATCATAGCATGAGCAATCAGAGATGTCTGCATTTGATCCTCTGAATCCTCGGAAACTCAGTCCTAAACGCTCAAGTCCAAGTCTTGGTGACTTCCAAGTCAATATTGTTAGTTGCAGGGAGTTTATTGAGACACACAGCAACTCCATGCATGGACTTAGGGCCGTTAAGTCATTAATGTTCATATGTCAAATCTGTTCATGAGACAGTCTCTGAATTCAGGTGGGATAAATTCAAAGTTGTATTTTAGATCTCAAGAACTAGTTTTCATCATCTTCAGCTTCAATCTGCACTTGCATATGAGCAGTTGATGGTCGGTTTGGTTTTCATACAGTGATATTGTTCTGACTGATGATAACTGAACATCTCCATTGTCTCTTTTCGCAGATGTAGTCAATTTGTGTCCTGTGCATTCCAATAATGATTCTCCTTGTATGATTCCTGTTTATGTTGATGGGAAAGGGTATTTGCAATACCTAAGTCTTGTAAAATTCGTTCATGTTATATCTGGCATCACTTCTATCACCCAAACTATATTTTCTATCTACTGATCCTTGTTATTTGTTTCCAATTTAGTATTTCAAACACCACCAATTATTAAAAGCAACTTGATTACCTGTGTGTTCAATATCAGACCAGGAGTAGGCAAAACATTTTAACTTCTTCCTCTTTGGCATTGCTGGTTAGTGAGTAACTTTGAATAGTAGTAATATTAACTGCTTTCCCTTGCAGATATATGGCTTTTACCTCATGACTAAGAGAATTGTACTTCAAAATATACTTTGAAACTTTCTTGCTGCTAATGAATTTGACTCCATTTCTCTTAATTTTGCCATTCCCAGCATAAACAACCATATGTTTATCTCATTCACAATAGTCAATTCATTTCAACTCAGTAGTGCCTAGGATAGTGATCTATTAGGTGATTCACTTTAATCTTTATAATTTTCTAGGCTAGTTTTTAAATACATTCCATGTTCCACTTATTAGTGGATATTTTCAATTTTTTTCTATTTTGTATCATACCACATTTATATATGAAGATCCCAAAATAGTTATTCCAACCTCATCATGACAATAGACTCTATTTTGACTCTGAAGCAGCTGAATTTAAAAATTCAAAGGACAACTGCAGAAGACAAAGTAAAGTATTATAATGAAATGCACAAAGGAAAGGAGTTGGAGAGTTAAATAGTAAGAAAGAAAATATTCAGGATATCTTAAGCTGAAATAACTGAAGAAAAAAATTCACACCTAGAGTCTCACTATTGAAGAATTTCATGAGCAAGTTATTGAATGATTCAGGAAGCAGTAAAATAAAGTGAAGCAATATAGAGAGGTAATACATCAGAAAAAACTGGTTGACAGTCAGTCATTTCAATGATCAAGAACCTATTTTTCTTAAGGGGGAATTCCAAGCTATACCAGAGACATTATTGTAAAACAAGGCTCTAAGAATTGAAATATTTCAAAAAATTGATAAAATACTGGAAGCACCCATATATCTATGCTAGTATTTTGCCTATTAGCTGGAAGAGATCCATATTTGTACCTATTCTAAGGAAACATGACACAGTAAAGTACACAAACTATTGAAGAACATAATTGTTATCATATGCAAATAAAGTTTTTGTTTGTTTTTTGTGTTTTTTTTGTGGGCATCACTGCCCCCTGGTGGGAGTAGAAGGACCAGCCTTGTTCCTGGAGAGCTGCTGCTGGATTTGAACCGCCAAACCTGTAGGCTGCAATCCCGCACACAACCACTATGCCACCTTACTGGAGATCATGTAGCAAGAGTTGCAGAAGTGCATTCACAGTGAGCTGCCAGAAACAAACACAGGCTGGATTTGGACAAGGACATGACAGAGAAATATTGTGGATCTTGACTAAACATAGAGAATGCCAGAAAGACGTTTATGTGTGTTTTCTTGACTTTACAATGGCATTTAACCATGACAAATTATGAATAACATTGAGAAGAATAGGATTTCCAGAACACTCCATTGTAGTCAGATAGAATTTTAATATATACCAAGAAGCAGATAGTCAGACAGAGCAAAGAAATACTGCATAATTTGTTATCAGGAAAGATGAACATCTTGATTGCATCCTTCCACTATATTTATTTAATTTGTATGCTAAACAAATAATCTTAGAAACTGGGGTATATGATAAAGTTTGAGGAGGAAGATACACAGATGGCAAAACCTTGCTTGCTGAAAATGAGTGCTTGACACATTCCCTGATGAAGAGCAAGGATTGCAGCCTTCAGTATTAACTACAGTTGCATTTTGTTTGGATCAATGTAAGTACCACTCAAGAAATCAAAAGTCATATTTCATTGGGCATGCCTACTTCATACAACCTCTAAAATTTTGGAGGGCAAGGGTGTTCCTTTGAGGATTAAACTATATCTGATCCAAGCCATGGTCTTTTCAATCACCTCATACATATGTGAAAATTGGATGGTGAATAACAAATACCTCTGATGAACTGATGCATTAGAATCATGGTGAAGAACTTTGACAATCGGATGGGCAGTCAGAAGAAAAACCAAATCTGTTTTGGAAGAACAGCCAGAATGCTATTTAGAAGTGAGGATGTTGAGACATTGTTTCTTGTACTTTGGCTATGTTACCAAAAGAAATCAGACCCTGGTAAAAGACATTATACTTGGTAAAATAGAAGGGCAACCAAAAGGAGGAAGACCATCAAGGACATTGATTGATATAGTCTTTGAAGGAAAGGGCTCAAGCTTATCAAGGCTGTCAGAATGCTCCAGCACCAGACAGAGTTTTGTTCTAGTTTACGTTGGGTCACTGCGAGTCAGAACAGACACTGTGGTGTCCAAAAAGAGCAGCAACAAGTCCTTTAGAGAGGCAGCTGTTCTCCAGTCCTGTTTTGAGTACCTTCTAACTGGAGTACCTTCCAGAACTCTCCATATCAGAAAAAGGTTTTGTTGCTATTTATGGGATTTTCACTTGTTATTGTTTTTAGTAGCAAACTTCAAGTTTCTTCTTCCAATTCTCTCTGGAAGTTTGGCTGAATTCTGTCCTCTGTGAGTCTCCCTATTGGTTTTGAAATACATGTGGCATAGCTCCTAGCATCATAACAGCATACAAGTTATCCTTATGGTAAACTGATAGGTAGATTGTGGATAATGTTGTACCCCTTTTATTTAGGAAACTGCTTCCTAAATGTTGAGTGCTAAGTACCTCCCATGTCCAAGAAACCACGCTCAGCACTGATGACACTGACGTGAGAACTGATTTTTGCCTCTAGATGATGACAATTTAACAAAGAAAGATCTCCTTATAATACAGGGTGGTTGAACTCTCTCCTGTGTCTCACTGGCCTAAGACAGCCATCCACAGAGCCATCCACTGCTGGTGGGGGCCATCACAGGGCTGACAGCCTGCTCTGCCTCCTATAATGCATTGTGTTTTAAATTCCCATACTCTGGGCTTTGATGTCATAAATTTAATTTGCTTTCTTCAAGACAGCTAAAGGTAGAAAATTCTGAATATTGATGTTGCATTCATAGATTAAAGAAACATTCAAATGAAAAAAAAGTGATAATTTGGATCAGGTGATGACATTAGCAGTATAAGGAAAACACAAATGGGTGCTCAAATACTATACATCATTCATAAAGTGCTTTCTTATTTCATTGAGTTATATAATTAGATCAGATAGACTAAACTACTTAATGTAGTACTGCTATAAAATATATCTCAAGTGAATGACTATAATAAGTGAAAAGTGATTCTTTCACCATCGGGGGCTGACAGTCAAAATCAAGACTCTCTTGCCTCTAGCAGAAACTGCCTGTTTCCTTTCAGTGTTAATGTCCCTTGGAGATGTTCATGTGTCTGAATATAGGAATTCTTTAGTGTAGGGGCATTGGGTC
The DNA here is from genome assembly GCA_004026705.1 of Nesogale talazaci. Taxonomy (NCBI): domain Eukaryota; kingdom Metazoa; phylum Chordata; class Mammalia; order Afrosoricida; family Tenrecidae; genus Nesogale; species Nesogale talazaci. The sequence goes on from PVJH01019727.1 coordinate 27,492, forward strand.
AACTCAGTTTCTGATGCTTCTTTCATGGTGGTAGTCAAATCCCTCTCGCTCTTCTTTTGCATTTTATTTCTGATAAGTGCTGAAAGATTGCTTTGCTTCCCAGGGAACCTTCCCTGACATTGGATCAGGACAGTGACCAGATTAAGGCTTCACAGCCCAAGTGAGTCCCCTGACAACTGTTTGGATGATTACATCACATCCCATCAGAACTGCGAAATCAGTGATCATCAGAGCCCAACAGTATTGACCTATATTTTGTGGGGACAGCATACAATCCAAATATCTAGCATTTATTAAATGATTATGCCCAATCATCTGTGCTGATATTCAATTCTCTACTTATTATGCGATATATGTACAAAAACCTTGTGAAGTAGTATGGCTACTTTAGATAGATCAGAAAACTGAGATAAAATAAATTAATGACTGTGGCTTTATCTAGTAAGAAGCAGCCCCGGTGGGCTAATGAACAGCAGCTCTCCTTGGGAGAAAAATGAGATGTATATTTTCCCCCTGAAGATTATCAGCCTTGGAATAGTACAAGGGGCTCTATGTGCCTTGTAGGGTTTCTATGCACCAGAATAAGCTCAGTGGCAATCAATTGGGTAGCTCAATTTCAAATCTGTTTTGCCTTCACCTAATGTTTCCAAGATTGTTTTCATTGCTGTTTGGTGGTGTTGAATAGATCAGAACATGATCTGAGTATGTAACATATGAGTATAACGGATCATAACACTTTTAGGTTCTACAGCATCCTCAAAATTGCTACATTTAGGTTCTACTAAATTGCTACTATGTAGGTGATAGCCACTGTGTAAATCGATGTCCTTGATGGTCTTCCTGTTTTTTGCCCCCCCTGAACTTTTACCTCATCAAGTATAATATCCTTCTCCAGAGAGGAACCCCTGCTTATAACATGTCCAAAGAACATGGAGAGTCTTACTTCTCTCGCTTTGAAGGAGCATGCTGGTTATACTCTTTCAAGACAGATATGTTTGTTTTTCTGACAGTCCCTTCAACAGGAGCCCTGGTGGCGTACTCATGACGCATCAGACTGCTAGCCACTAGGCCTGAAGTTCTAAACCATGTTGCCTCTGCAAGAGAAAGAAAGGACTTTCTATTCCTATAAGCCTCAGGAGCAACAGTCTGGGGAATTCACAGAGGCCATTCTACCCTGTCCCATAAGGTCACTGTGAATTGAGAGTGACTCTGTGGCAGTGAGTTTGTACTGAGTGCAGTAATTTCAATATTCTTCTAACGCATAATTCAAAGGCATCAATTGTTCTACTGTGTTCTTTGTTCATTGCCCAGCTTTCACATGTAGATATAGCAACTGAAAATACGGTGGCTTGGATCCAGTGCACGCTACTCTTCAAGTGCCATCTTTGCTCTTTAATGCTTTGAAGAGATCTTGGGCAGCAGCTTTTCCTAATGTAATATATCATTCAATTTCTTGACTTCCATGAGTGTTGATTGTGAATCCAAGTAAAATAAAATCCTTGACAGCTTCAATCTTTTCTCTTTTTATCATCATGCTGTCTACTGGTCCCATTGTATAAGTTTTTAATTTCACATTGAATTATTTGTTACCTATACTGGAAACTATATTCTTTGATCTTCACCCATAATTATTTCAGTTTCTCTTGACTTTTACCAAGCAAGGTTGTGTGATCTGCATATCCTAGGTTGCTAATGAGCCCTCTTTTATCTTGATTCCAAATTCTTCTTCATCTAACTAAATTTATCAGGTGATTTGTTCAGCATACTGATTGAATTAAAACAAACAAAAAGTGAACCCTTTTCACAGAGTCAGTTCTGATCACAGAAGCCCTACAGAAACCCTATGGAGGCTTTCTAGAAATATATGGGTGCACATAACCTCTTCTTTATCCTCTGGACCAACTGGTAGGTTTGAACCCTCAGTTAGTAGTCTAACTCTGACAGTGAAAGCATACTATTCTGAAATACACCATTATTGATGTTAAACCATTCTGTTCAAAGGATTCATTCTGTTCAGATAACTCTGTCTTGGTCTGCATATAGGATTTGAATGAGCACAACTAAATGTTTTGCAATTCCCATTCTTTGCAAGCTATCCTGAGTTTGTTATGATCCATGCAGTTGAGTGCCTTGGCATAGTCAATAATACACAGCCAAATAGCTTCTTGATAGTCTCTGCTTTCAGCCAACATCTATCTGACTTCCATAATTATATGCTTTCTCCAACATCCTCATCTTAATCTGGCTTAAGCTGGCAGCATCAGTGTATTCCTGCAACCATTTTGAATGATCTTCAACCAAATGTTACTTGCATGTGATATTAATGATATTGTTCGATATTTTTCTCATTTTCTTTTGTCACCTTTCTTAAGAATTGGAACAAATTAGGGATCTCTTCCAGTTTATTGCCTAGTAGTTGTTTTCTAAATTTCAAACAAGTTGTGAGAGGACATAAAAATTATTAGACATGAAAAAAGAAAAAGATCATTAAAGAGACAGGGGGAAAAAAAGGAAAATCAAAATAGAAGCCAGAAGATCTGAAACTTGGGCTTGGCTATAGAATAGCTACAGCAAATGGCAGAAACAAAAGAGTGGAAGATCAACTAACTGCAAGGTCGCTCCAGAGGACAAAAGCAGGTCTTGTAATGAAATGTGCAGAGGCTTAGAAAGCAAAACAAGAAAGGAGGATACACTTAGCATTTCTCAAAGTTGAGAGAGTTGAAGAAAAAAAAATGTAAGCCACAAGTGAAAATATGGGCAAAATTCTGACTGACATAGAAACATCAACAGAAGATAGAAGGAATATGTCATAGTACCAAAAATAATCGGTCGACTTTCATATGTTTCAGGAGATCAAAATCATAATTTAGGGGAAGTTCAAGCTGCAGTGAGGCATTAGTAAAAAAGTTGTCTTTTAATTCCTTTTGCTCCAAACTTTCCCAATCCCCCAAATGGTTGGGTCTCTGAGTTAAACTAGGAGATTTTGTAGTTTAATGAGGCATCTGATTAGTCATTAAGGAGCTATATAAGGTTGTTCAAAGCATTTCTCTGAGAGCAGGTATATATATAGCAGGTATATCAAAATGAAGCCCTGCAGACGATACATAGAGGTAGCATATGGATCCAAACCAGATCCAATTTGTCAGAGAAAATGCACACAGTGAAAAAGATGAGAGGTTCATGCAATGAGAGCCAAAAGGGAAAAATTAAAGCCATTAGAAGAGAGAAGCGCTTGATGAATATTTGAGGCACAGGATCAAAAATTAAATGATCACTCGCTCATTTATTTCAGAGATAATAACTACACAGGTACTAACTCTTGATCTATACCTTTATTCTTACTTACAGATAAGGAACAGAATTAAAATTTCAGAAAAGGTATTCTTATTTTGACCTCGAAGATTTCTTGAAATGTTTCCATGGTGATGCTTAATGTACAGGTGCCCGTATTTATTTTTATATAACATTTGTGTAGTATAATAAATATAGTGATCAAATCCATGTAACACTATGTGTTGCATCTGAGTAGTTAAATGGAATTATCTTTCTCTACCTCAGATGACAGTCTTGGTCTGCAATATAAAATACCATATCCTGAAATCAGTGATGATCATAGATAAATGTAATATCAGCAGTAGTTCAATAGTAGGAAAAAAATGATTAAGACTGGAAACATTATTCTTCTTGGTAAAAAATTAAAATTACATTTTCATTATTATGACTTAAATAAGCTTAGCGGGTGTTTATGCTCACATTCGAACTCATGGAGATAGCAGTGTACTTACTGGTTAGTTTAGTCTCCAATTTGTTTGAGTTTTGACTACTGTATCCTCAATGTCTATGTTATGATATCTTTCATGGGAGGCAGAAAAATTGATATGTCTTTGTTTTTTTTCTTATAAAACAACTTAACTTTTTTTAATAAGTAGCATATTTTTAAAAATTAACAGCAACCACCTTAAATTATGTATCTGGAAAATTCATATCCTTTATTCTGAAGACTAGATCCTGAAAAAAGTTTGAGCCATGGAAGCAGATTAGTTTTATTGTGAACACCATGATTACCCACCTTAGTATTCACTGTGGTAACTTAAATCATATTAAAAACCACTAATTCAGAAATAAAATATATTAGGTCATTAAATGTTTAATAGACTTTCTAAGTAAAATGTTAAACTTTCGAAAGGTTTTAATAAATAGGTATCAAAATCTTGTTAAATCAAAGCAAATAGTTTTAGAGAGATGATCCTTTCAATACAATTACATTAAAGTGCCACAACTGCTTTGAGGGGATATTTGTGAACTTACTCTTTCTAATTTCTCAAGGTGCATCTTACATATGTGGATGGATAGTTATATATGGTTCATTTTTACTAATTTTTTTTAATGTCTTGAGGTTAAATCAAATGTCAGCCACAACATCCTAAAGTCCTTAAAGAATGGTGATTTAAAGGAATTTATATCTATAAGCATTATGAAAGATTGTTTTAATAATGTCTGTCACTCTAGTATTTAATTGGAAGTAATCGCAGTCTAGTGTTTTATGCCTAAAGTTGGCTAAGTAAGCATGTTACAGGGGTGACTTACCCAGCACTCTTCAGCTTCAAGATGCCAGTGCCAGCCACGTTAAGCTCTCTGTCTGGGTGCCCGCATCACTCTGTGAGCGTATTTACTACCTTCATCCCACTGTTTTGCTGTCCTGACCTCTCAGGGAGGTTTCGGTTATTCCTGCCAGGAGGAGTAGAACTATGGCTGTGGTAAATATGCTTCAGAACTTTTTAAAAAATGGAATGGCAATTACATTGTAAATAAACAGTAAGCAAATTCATTATTTCACCAGTTCGCTGCAAATTGCTGTGCTCTGTTGGTTGACATCAAGAAGTATTTTTCTTTCTCATTTTAAACTTCTTTCTGAAACATGATTTTTTGTGCATAAGTACAGGCACTCAGCCAAATCTTAATAAACTTAGTAAGGTCTGACAAGTCTGTTTATATTTTTGTGAACTATGAGTATCAGTGGTTCCTGGAGTAGATGTGAAAAGAGTATAAGGTGTCATTTAGCTAATTTAAAACACATTATTGGGGACTGATTCCTGATCCTGATATTATCACAATTAAGTTTTATTCCAGTTGAAAACAAGGATCTCTGGTTTTAAGTGTGAGTCAGTCAAAGTTCCAAAGGTTTTGTGTAAGTGTGATTTATAGATAACTTTTTAAGTTATTTTAATTTTCAGATTTCTAACAGATTTCTTAATGATAAGATAGGATTTCCCCCCTAATCACAGTGAATTGTAATTATAAAAAATAGCTTAAAACCTTCCATGGGAAAACAACACTTTAAAATTGCTGCATTTATAAAAATTTATTATGTGGGAATGATTTTACTGCATTGTTTTAATATGGCTATAAAGTATATTTATGTACATTTTATATTTTATTGTTCCTAAATATCCACAAAGCATGTAAGAGACATTTCGCAAGGTCGTCTGAAAAAAAGAATATGGAGTGGGCACTGAGAGACCCCAGTGAGGCAAAGGTGAAGAAAGAAACTTGGCACCTGGGCAGAGCGAGTCTGGTTTGCTCCCACAGAACCCACCTTACGGGGCTGTGAGGAGGATGGAGTGACACTCTGTTATGTAACCTACTTCCCCATTTTGGGACTATACCATGCTGTCAATAGATGGCAGGTTCTGCATGATAGGAATCTAATCCAATGGATGTTTCTTTGGTTTTGAATTCACAAATAGATAGAATCTAGAGTTCTACTCTTCCTACACTGCATCCTGTTTATGGTGTTCCATTTCCCCTGGGCACCTGGTAGTTTGGGGAGTGTGTGTGTGTGTGTGTGTGTGTGTGCATTGGACATGAGTAGACACTTAGGACGAGGGGTTGAAAGGACCAGCACACATTTTAGTTTCTTTGGCCAAAGACAGAACATCTGGACTAAAATGCATGAAAACTGAAGAGTAGTCAATTTCATATCAAAATATTGGTGGATTTTCTGACATTACACAGACTGAACAGAAAAAAATATAGGTGACAGAGTTCATATTTTTGAAGAAATATCAGCGATGAGGAACTGCTACATGGAGATATTACTAGCAGCAATGTTTAAATTAGCATGCTAGACCAGAATATTGGGATATCATTCTAATATTCAATAACCTTATAATCACGAATGTCGTTCCAGGGACAAAGTGAGAGTGATATAAATATATGTGAGGGACAGAGTATGTAAGAGAAATGACTAGTCCATTCTGCCACATTTCAGATGAAAAGAAGACAGTTTCGTTCTTCATGGGTAGCTTGATTGCTATTTCCTCATTTAACTTGAGTTCAAATGGGAGGAAACCTTCATCTTCTCTTCCTGGAGTATTATTCAGTATTTTATTTCTTAAAAAATCTTTTTTTAATAAACCGTGGCTGCTTAGGCTCCAGAGACAAATTGCTCTGGGTTTCCATTCTAGATTTACTCAACACTAGCTGTTGGCATAGTGGTTATGTTGTTGGGCTGTTACACCTAAGGTCGGCAGTTCAAAGCTACCAGCTACTTCTGAGACAGCAGAGACTTTCTACTCCTGAGTTAGAGTAACGGATACTCACAGGTCCTATTGGTAGCTATAAGTCAGATGGACTACATGGCAGTACATTTGGTTTTACGCTGTTTATAATTTCATTTGGTTCTTCATCTATAAAGAGAAGATATCTTAGAGCCCTTTGCACCTATGCTTGTTGTGAGGCTTATAAAAAAATTCTTCTAAAATTATATAAGGTGGGGTGTGTTTCCAACAGCAGTAGATATCTATTACTATATAAGGTCCACAGTACATCTTGATATTACGCATTATTTTAAATAAGTTGCTTAGAGCAACATCATTATGGGAGATGGATTAATGAACTGTTTTATAAACCTTGCCTAAATGAATAAACATGTCATTTCTAAATGAGATAATGTAAGGAAAAATATAATTTGCAGCTACTGGATATAGATGACTACTGCTGACTAGTGGTCGTGATGTTATCCCAAATACTGGAATAATGGAGAAAGGAAGGAAGACAAACTCAGGTCTACTTATGCCAAACAGATTTTTTATCAAAGAATGATAAGAAAAGCAAACTTAAAAATGGAAGCACAACATTAAATACATGCAATAAGTACTTGACATATGGATACTGGTCCACCTAGGCCATTGTTGCTATGCTCATGGGTAGAAGATGACAATGCTCTTTGGGATGGGAAATATGTCTCCTATTTCTTTCTGTGAACTCATATCTACTAGTACAGTGGGCACTCAAAGATTATTAATGTTATTTCCCAGCAGGTGCAAGTTTTGGAATAGGTTTTTAACATCTGATTTATGTTTGCAATAAGATGTGTAAATACAGCAGTCATCTAAGGCATAGTAAATGAGCCAATAAGGTAAGCGAGAAATAAAAACACTTCCATTTACCCACTTTACACCCACAAGTCCTACAGGAAGTGACCTGGATTTTTAGCAAAACCCATCTGTGTTTGACAAACTTTGTACAATTTCTTCTAGCTATTCTTCTGTCTCTGTATAATAAGTTTTTGGCATTTTTTTGACGGTTGCATCAATTTTCAGTTACTCTGTTTTGCACAAGAACATTGCGCCTGCATCCCAGAGGAGGCTCTGGGAAGCCTTAGGGTATCAGATAAAGTTAGGCTGGAGGAGGGCCAGACACACAAAAGTCTCCAACAAGGATAAAACTGGTTGTAAAATCCTCCTTCCTGAGGAATCCGAATAGATAAAGGAAAAGACAGTTTTGCAACTTCCCTTTTCAAAGATACAGATCTCTGTCTTTCAAAACAGCACTATTGTTTGCTAATCTTCCTGCAATGTCCAGTGTAGTTTTTATGCTTTCTTCTGATTACTTGAGTAAAGAGCACATTGCAAAATATTTTTCTCAGAGAGCAGCTGAAACAGCATTGCACAGAGCAAGGCCGAAACCATTTTGAAGGTAAGATTGCCATCTCCTACTTAGTACAAATCGTTTCTTATTTTTTTTTTTTGTTCAATGATTGTTTTGGGGGGAGGGGGGCCTCTTACAGCTCTTATAACATTCCATACATCATTTGTATCAAGCATATTTTTACACATGTTGCCATCTTCATTTCCAAATATTGTCTACTTGGGCCCTCGGTATAAGCTCCTCTTCTTATGTCCTTACAGTCGGTGGGAGCCTTCCAGTTCATTCTCCTCACAGTGACTGTATTCACAACAGAGTGAAATGGTGACTACGTGTTGGGTGGCAGCTCCGGAGAACCTTAGAAACCACCATATGCTCCACAGGAGAACCATGGACCGGTCTACACCTGTCAAGAGTTACAGTCTCAGAAGTCCTCAGGAGCAATTCAGTCCTGTCCTATAGAGTCCCTAAGAGTCAATCATGAACTCAGTGCCGGTGAGTTTGATTTCTTGGTTTGACACCATCCTCATACTCATTGTTACACATGAGCATTTCACTACAGCCAAGTGTAATTCAGTCTCTGGGAGAGTCTTCCTCTTTTGTTGACCTTCTACTTTGCCACGTATAATTTCCTTTTCAGGGACTGATCTTTCCTGCCAACATGTCCAAAATACATGCGATCAAGTCTCACTATCCTCTCTTCCCAGAAGCATTCTGGCTGTGCTGCTCCCAAGACAGATTTGCTTGTTCATCTTGGAGTCCATGGAGTTTTTGATATTCTTCATCAAGCTACAATGCAAATGCATGGCTCTTTCTCCAGCCTTCCTTATCCGTGTCCAACTGCCACAGCGAATGTCAGAAGAGACTCTGCAACTTACTCTTAATTGGAGAGTAACTAAAGTGGCTGGATGAAAGGAAAAAGGGGAGGGACAGAATATCAAATTGCAAAGGGCAGCCTGAGAAGACAAAGCCAAATAGTTTAACAAACTGTGCCTAGAACCAGAGAACCAACATGGAAGGACAAGCTCAGCATATCTGAAACTGAACAAAAAAAAAATTTTAAGCCTTGAATTGCAATTATCAAAGGTTTTTCCAGGAAAATATGGAGTGATGCAAGAAACATCAAGAGAAGTTGGAAAGAGTCACAGTCATAAATACTGGTTAACAGTCCACTATGTCAGGAGGTAACATATGTGTGAAAACCATGGGTGCCAAGGGAGAAGTTCAAGCTACCCAGAATGTATTAGCCAAAAACAAGGCTCCAGGAATTGATGGATTCCCACTGAAATGTTTCAGCAAGCGGAAGCAGCACTGGAAGCACTCACTTGTCTATGCCAGGACATTTGAAAGACCGCTACCTGGCCCACAAACTGGGAGAGATGCATACTTGCTCCTAGTCCAAAGAAAGATGACTCAACAGAATGCTCTAACTATGCAACACTCTCTTTGGTATTGCACATGAGTAGTATTTTAGTGAAGATCATCCAGCACCTGTTGCAGCAGGACATTGACTGCCTTGCCTGAAGTTTAGGCAGGATCAGGGTATGGAACAAGGGATATCACTGCTGATATCAGATGGGTCTTGGCGTAAAGCACAGCATACCAGAAAGATTTTTACTTGTGTTCCATTCACTTTGCAAAGGCATTTGACTGTGTGTATTATAATAAATTGTAGGTAACTTTGAGAAGAATCAGAATTCCAAAACATTTTATTTTGCTCATTCAGAACTTACACACGAATTAAGAGGCAATTGTGTGAATGGAGCAAGAAAATAGTGCAAGATTTACAATCAGCTGTGGTCAAGGGCTTATGAACAACCCACAGTATGCAGGTGACACCACCCTGCCTGTTGAAAGTGAGGAAGACTTGAAGCACTTGCTGATGAAGGTCGAGGATGGTAGGCTGCAGTTCAGAGAGCAACTCAAGGTAAGGCTGACCCAAATCCTCACAACTGAACCAGTAACATCATAAATGGAGAAAAAGGGCACACTGTCAAGAATTTTGTTTTACTTGGGTCCACAATCAATGCTCATGAAAGCAGCAGTGGAGATCAAAAGACAGATTGCATGAGGTAAATCTCACCAGACCTCTATAATGTTGAAGAACTAGGATGTTTCTTTGAGGACTAAGGTGTTCCTGAGCCACGTCACGGTATTCTCCATTGCATGTGAGGCATGTAAAAGTTGGATACGGAGTAAGGGATCCTAAAGAAGAATGGGTGCTTTTGAGCTGTGGTGGAGAAGAATATTGAAAGTACTGTGGACTGCTAAAGGGACCAGCAGATCTATCTTGGAAGAAGTAGAACCAGGGCGCTTCTTAGAAGCAAGGATGGCAAGAATTTGTCCTATGTGCTTTTGCATACTGTCAGGAAAAAACAGCTCCAGGGGGAGGAGGACCTCTTGTCTGGTAAAGTGCAGGTGTGGTTCAAAAGACAACGGCCCTTCACCAGCGGATTTGATGCCTGGCATCAGTGGACCCAGGCATGGGAACAGGCGGAAAGAGGGTGCAGGGCTTGTGCAGGGCTTTGATCTGTTGTGCCTGCGGTTACCATGAGTCGGCGCCGATTCAGTGATTCCTAATAAAAGCACCAAGGAAATCATCCAATATTTCCCTATAGAATCTTTCAATATTCAACTGGAGACTTGAATTTTCTTCAGGTCTTTCCGGTGGACATAGGCGGGGCAAGTTTTTCCATTCTTGTTTTCTAACTCCAGGGTGTTGCACATTTTATTATTTTTACTTTGTTTTTTCAACCTGTTCTTTGAAATGTTATGTTTAGCTCTTTAACTTCACCATTTCTTTCAGATGCTTTAGCTACTACAGACCCAAGGGCAAAGTTTAGAGCCCCTTCAGACATGCACTTTGACCTTTCCTTTCTTTCTTGTCTTTTTAATGACCTCTTTTGTTCTTCATATATAATGTTCTTAATTTCGATCCATATGTCAAGTCTTCTGCCAATGATTTAAATCTATTCTTAAGATGTGTTTGAAATACAGGTGGGGTATACTCAATATCATATTTTGCCTCTCATGGACTTGTTTTAATTTTCTTAAACACCAACCTGAACTTTCAAATAAGCAATGATGAACTTACAAATGAACAATGATAAGTTTTTCACAGTAGGCTCCTCACCTAGTTTTGGTTGATGGTATTGAGCTTCTCCATCATCTCCTCTGACAAAGGGAGTCTATTCCGTCTGAAGCAGTCCACTTGTTATTGAGCAGTCCATATATGTTATTGAGAAACCATATTTGTCATGAAGAAGTTGTTGGTCTTACAAATTCTACCGTGCAATCTCCTGCTTCCTGTCTATCACCAAGACTATTCTTTCCAGCAGTTCTTCCTCTCTCTTTGTTCTAATGTTTGCCTCCCAGTCATCAATGCATCTTGATTGCACATGTGATTGAGTTCAGACTGAAGAAGTTGGTACAATTCTTCAATTTCTTCATTTGTGCATGAATTGGATTAGTAGTCATTTTTAACTGGATTTCCTGGTATGCTTATAGATATCATCCTATCATGGCATTGAACTTCAACAAAGATCTTAAAATGTCCTTTTTGATGATGAATCCAATATCATTTCTCTTGAATTTGTCACCCCTGTTATAATAAACTATTTAGGAATCTCTATTCAACTATTTGGGGACCTCTATTAAAACCTGTTCATCCTGGGTGATTATGCTGGCCTTTGAAAACAGGTGACAATGCTTCCAGCATCACAGCAACATGCAAGTCACTACCATACAAAAAATGACAAAGGGCTTACATAACCAATTTTATCAGAATTCATGAATTATCACTATGTGAAAAATGTAGCTCTATATATTGAGGAAAGATGAATTAAGTATAAGACTTGACTGCTACCCTTTCTTTGAAGAGTTAACAGACTACACAAATATTATCTTCACATAGTGTAGGTAGGCATTGTATATGGGTCTTATTGGTCTAAAATAAATGTGTCATCTGGATTGCAATCCTTTTCTGAGTCTTGAGGCAAGAAACTGTGTCCTTGACTTTCCCATCTTCTAGGAATCTTGATCTTGAAGTGGATCAACTGCTGGCTGACTAGGGGAAGGGAGGTGGCTCTAAAGCTCAGGTCACTCTGCGGGAGAAAGCTGACACTATTCCTGAGACGTGTAGTCTGAGTGACTGCATGAAACATTTCTGCTCTGACTTACAGGGTTGCTGTGAGTCAGAATGGATCAAATGCAATGAGTTTTCAGTTAGAATACGTGCGAGAGTATTTTTGGTGATTATTTGTTAACTCGTTACATTTTTAAAACAAGAAATATTTCATTCTTCTGACCCCAACCCAGTCATCTCAACATTCCCTTTGCTATGCCTATTAATATTTTCACTGGTTCTTAGGGTTTGGAAATAAACATTTTTGACATGAAAACTTTTTTTATAGTTTTTTAGGCATCACTGCCCTCAGGTGGTGGGAGTAGGAGGCCCAGCCTTTGCTCCTGTGAGCTGGAATTGAACCTCCATCCCAGTGGGCCCCAGTCCCACACACAACCACAATGCACTGGGGCTCAGCTGGAAAATTTTTGGGAGCCATTTTTTTCTCTCTCCTTCCCACAGAATACAAAAATCAATAAAGCATATTTAACACCTTGTACCCACTCAAATCCTTCACAGTGAGCCATGACTGACTCGACTGGACAGAGTACGATGGTGCTGTAGCGTTTTCAAGGTCGTCAGTGTTTACAGAAGCCAACTTCATCGTCTTTCTGCTCTGGAGCAGCTGGTGGAGGATCATTCCGTTGTACATTTACTTGTGACGGTGAGTCAGCACCAACTTGATAGCACCGAACAGCAGCAGGTGACTGTCTTAATGAACCTTGCTGGTTTCAACTCCCACACACGACTCGAAGTAAGACTGATTTACCATTTGGTAGGCGACTAGAGTCGTGTACGAAAAATGGCTGTCAATTTATAAAAGACATTAAAACTCAGAGCAGAATGTTTCATTTTTATAACCCTGAAAGATGCTGTGTTCTGATGCACATCTTAAGACATAGATTTAAGAGATTGATTTCAGTTCTAATAAATGCAAGTTTTAGCAGTTTAATACTTAACAGAAAAATATGCAGCCACATATTAAAAATATAAGGAAAGTACATCTTGGCTTATGGAAATAGAGATCATTTGAATATAAATCTAACATTTGTCTATGAGTAGAAAAATATCTAACCGAAGACAAAATATTATAAGTCAAATTTAAAAATAATAAGTATGCACATTAAGCGCACTATACTGCAACCAAATTCACTGCCATAGGATGAATTCTGATTCATAGCCAGCCTATAGGGCATGGTCGAATGTCCCTTGTCTTGTTTCCTAGACAGTAACTCTTTACTGGAGCAGAAAACCTTAGCAAGTCTTAGTGAGTCCCTGGCGAGTGTCAGATGGTTTTGAGCTAGTGGGTGAGCAGTCTAATGCATAAGCACTACACGACTAAATCTCCTCTACATGCACTGTGAGGTTATTAGAAGTCTAAAAGTAAGTCCAAACACCAGTTTGCATGTTAATGGCATCTAAATTTCGCTCTTGTACTAAGTTGAGGGTATCTATCCATTCATCTGTTTTTGTTGTTAGGTGTGCTAAGTTGGGTCTGAGTCAGAGCAAAAGAATATAATCATACCACCGCCAGCTGCGCTTGCAGCCCCTCCCCCTCACTGTTCTCACTATGTTGGAGCTTAGTGTTTGAGCCCCATGCTGGTCCACCTAGCTCAGTTTTCCCTCCTTTGTACTGATTCTCTCTTTCATCCACCTCATTGTCCTTCCCCGGAATCTACCTGGGACAATCTTGCCATCCTGACTTCTGAGGAGCATTCTGGTGATACAATTCATCCGAGGTAAACATTTTCTTCTTCTGACACTTCATGATTTAGCCACTATTTCTCACCAACGCCATAATTCAAAAACGTCAACTCTTCTTCCATTTTCCAAGCATATGAGGTGATAAAAAAAAAGACCATAGCATGGCTCAGCAACACCTTAGTCCTTAACGTGATATCTTTGCTTTTTAACGTATGAAAGAGACCCTTTGCACTCATGTATATACCTCTCTCCCTCTCTGTCCTCTCTCTCTGTCTCTCTGTGTGTGTAAACACAGGAACTCCAGAGGTAATGTCCAGTAAGCATCGGATTGCTACATCCAAGACTGACATTTTAAACCTCCAGCCACTCCATGAGAAATATGAGGTTGTCTGCTTGTGTAAATATCGACTGCCTTGGGAAACCTACATACGGTCACAATGGGTGAGAATTAACTCAGTGGCAATGGGTTTGGGCTGTGTAATTAAATAACAAATTTACCATTATTTTGTCATGCTGTTTTGCCACAGACACTTTTGATATATTAAATGGGACTTTAAAATTTCTTGTTCAGAATCTAACTTTTTGAAGCCACTCAAATATTTTAGACATTATTATGATCTCTAATGAGCCCTGTGGGTTAGACCTTCGACTGTTTACTTCAAGATTGGCAGTTCAAACCCACTAGCTGCTTGGTAGGAAAAAGATGGGGTGTTTGTCCTTGAATGATTTATAGGCTCTGAAACCCTATATAGAGTTGCTATACATCAGGATCAACTTGATGGCAATGTGTTTGGGTGTTTGTTTTTCT